>JASANH010000319.1:0-11325 GCA_030248295.1 Mesodorylaimus sp. YZB2_4 | reverse complement strand
GTCTCCATTCGCGATTTCTTCATTCTGTCTCCATTTTCGAGTATACATCGCGCTAAGACAACTTGTTACGACAACTTTAACTGATAACGCCAACTCGCCGAATGCGTATTGATTTGTTGTGGTGTCTGCTAGAACTCCTGAAAATGATCTGGCAAAAGTATCAGTAGACGTCCCCATGGCGGCCCGAGAGATTCCTTTCGTGTGTTCGGGCACGACCCCCCCAAAACCCGGGGATGAATATCCAAAACAATATTGCGAGAAACGTCCAAAAGAAGAAAGCGGACACTGTGGAGAAGGACAAGCCAGCCCAGCATCGATTGTCGGAGACGCAAAAGATTGTCATCGCTCATTTGGTCAAGGAGCAAAAAGTAATACTGCTCAGTCAGTTTTTTAAGGCCGAAGGAATCACCGTCGATAGCAAGAGGAATGCGTGGGGAGAGATCATCATCATTTGCAAAGACGAATATAAATTTGATGCTGGTCAGTTTCACTTTCACGTGGAATTAGTTTTTGTGTTTTGCAAACGATTAGTGAAAAGGCTTGAGGGAAGAGCCTGAAGTGTCAGTGTCAGTAGTATTATGGGAGAGAAAGAGATCGCATATATAGAGACCGTGTGAAGTAAAAAGTACAAGCAGCAGTGGATAGAGAGATTACGCGCAGCATACTGTACAGAATAGGGATGGGGCAGTTCTTGATTAGGTGATTTGTAACATGAGTATTTTCCAGGTATAGGTAGAAATCGATGCATTGCGTGAAGACGCTGATCGTGAGTGATTATTGGTGTTACAAAACAGGCGGATAGTGAAAGCTGGCAAACTGGCCATGTTTATCGAATACTGACTTCAAACTGACTGCTGACTGATACTGACTGACATTGGCTGATTTCATCGCTTGAAGTGCCAATAGATCCAAAACTCTAATCATACTGACAAAATATGTACATATATGAAAACTAGTTGCATTTATCAAAGAGACAACCCAACGTGGCTTGTACAATTTTAAAAAAGACAGCCGTCGGGCGGATCTGGCAGGTTGATAAACACCATAAGCACTCTCTCGTAGATGCTTACTTACTTGGGCGGCAAGTTCAAAAACTTGTCGTAATTACATCAAAAACCTGGCGTAAAAATGCACGCTCGCTAAAGCTCCTCTCAGGTTTCATTAAATCTACGCTCGCTTTACGCCAACTCACGCCAATTTTTCAGTTTCGCGCCAGTTTCTATGGTGCCCATGTCATACGCAGTTATATGCTCAACACACGAAAGCGAGTTGGCGTAAATCGAGTTGACTTGGCGTGAGTTTTATGCAACGGCCCCCCTGGAAGAACTACAGTAATCGACTGGAGCAACTGTCTTAGGAAGGATTTCAAAAGGGGTTGTGAGGCGCACCTTGTCGTCTTCTCTTTAGAACGCAGAAATTTCCCGCAGGAAACGTCACGTGACTTTCAAGCCTTATATCCTTGCCAACCACAGTAGGACCCAGCCGATCTCAACATCTTTTAAGTATACTAGGCTCAGGAGCCAATAAAAAAAGAAACCTGTCCACCCCTAGCTGACTCACGCCTTTACGAGCATGTCCCTTTTGCTAGCAAACAACACCTTTTCAATTCCGCATGAAAAAGGTTCGATAATAGTTGTCTTGTCGTCTTGTGAACAGTTAAGTGTGGAAAGATTTTCCCAGAATAATAGCTGACATATACAGCAGGTTATGTGAGTTGACTAATGGAGCGCAGAGCTTCAGCGACTTTGGTAGCCTCGATTTTTAGCATGCTGTCTTAGACAGTTTGAGTAATATTACACAAATCGGCCATGGAGTTAAACATCGAATTGAACGAGACCAAGACGAAAGAGCGGTCACCACTCTAGCGTCTAGCTACTACGAGTCGAAACCCATGTTTCTGAAATGCAGGCAGGTTTGGCCAATCATCAAGGCCCCTGTGGTATTTAGAGCCTTGCAACATGCCTTGGATCCAGCAAAGTACCAGCGCAAGATTTTTGACAAAGATGTTTTTGATGCGAACATCGATTGTGGGCTACTAAGTATTGACGATTCTGAAGCCATCAAGTTATGGCTTCATCATTTGCACTTTGACTTAATTACAGTACATCACTGACTGGATTTCTTGGAAAGGCGTATCATTGTGGGAAGTGCATGAAGGGTTACTCAAGCAAAACCAGCCACTGAATATGCCCTGAAAGGTGTTCAACATGTCTCGGTAGTGGAAAGGCCATTAAGGAAATATGGCAATGTCATGGATTTTTCGCAAACAAAGTATGCTTCACGAAGCACTAAAGGCACTAAAGGCTCAAGGCACTTAACGACTTGCAACTTACTACACCGCTGCGATACCTGTCGCCTAGAATTTTATCGCAGAAAGGGGCATTAATGCGGGGTTAGAAAGTGCTTAGTTTGGAAACTTGATGCTTCATCTGCAGACCATCAATGTTATATTCAACCATACAACAGCAAACGCGAAGATCCAACAGCCGTCTGAGATCCATTGGCCGAAGTGCAAGGGTTACCCGACAGCAGTGATGAGAAAACATTACTGGAGCATTTGTGGCTTTCTCGTGAAATATTACACTTAGTTCGAGAAAAAACCTATGCGTACAAGCAGTGGGGCGTCCTGGTTACAAGAAAGTCTATTACTGGTTCTGTCAGTTACGAAGGCAAGTTAAAAAGGATATCAGAACTGCTAAGCGTCGGTGTGTTATGGAAATCTTTGGCAATGCGAAGTCTCCGGCCGAATTTCGGTCTGAGTTCCGCAAATTCGAGCCGCAAGACCGTTCAATACCACCTCTTTCTGATAACTTCGATCGTCCTCACCACACAGCAGCATCAAAGGCAGAAGCCTTTCGCAGGTCATTTAGAGAAAATTTCAGCTCACATCCTCCAGGAGACTATATCCCGCCCCCGTCTGATCTGGATGATTATAAAGATTACTTAGTCTCGGTTTCGTTTGTCAAGAAGAGCATCCTGCGCTGGAAGAAAAACTGTGCTCCCAGCATTGATGGCCTTACTTCACCTATATTGCGTGGCATCGTCGATTCTATTAGCCCAGGGCTTGCTGCACTGATCAACAGGTCGCTTTCTTCCCGCTTGGAAGCTGGCGGAGGGATCCCAATCCCTAAACCAGGGAAACGGGATCAGGTCCAAAATTATCGGCCGATATCGTTGTTACCTATTGTTTCGAAAGTGGCAAAATCGCATATACACTGTTTATTAAAACCTCAACTGCGCCTGTCCGAAAACCAGTTTGGTTTTCCGCCCCCGTCGATTTACCCCGACGGCTTTGATCAATCTCGCGCAAACGGCCCATGACTGGCTAAATGGCAAAGATTACCGTCTTGTGGGTAAAATTTTCTTCGACCTACGGGAAGCTTTCGATAAAGTGATCCATTTCCGCTTATTAGAAAATCTGGATACTTATCACATACTTTGCCTAAAGCTTCTGCGGTGGCTCAGATCATATCTTGAAAGTCGAAGCCAGTTCGTTTTAGTAGGAAACTGTGCCTCAGCTACGTCAGCCTTTACCTCTGGCGTGCCCCAAGGCGCAATACTAGCGCCGTCTTTGTTGATATCGCTGATTGACCCGCTGCTATCAGAATTGAGGAGAACATTCCCCGATTACCTATTACAGGCATTTGCAGATGACCTTGCGCTCCTGGTTCCTGCAAGAACCTCGTCTGAATTAGAATCGCGTGTTCAGCCCGCTTTGGACTTTGTTAGCGACTTTGTCGACAAATTAGGACTCGATTTCAATGTTCAGAAGACTCAATCGATTTTATTTTAACTTGGTCGAACGGAACCCACTAAACCAAATTGAGTGTTTCGTGTTTCCAAGTTTAGTGTTTCCAAAACACTGCGTGCCCCTGCATAGATCAACTGAGAAAGTGCCCCTGCATAAATCGACTGAGAAATAAGGTGACTGACTATTATACATCAAAACCTCTAAAAAGCATAAACCTCAAACAGAATTTGTAGCCGCGCGCCTTAGATTATCCTTACGGTCCGCCTAACAGGATCGAATGCATGCACTTTTTTAAAAAATATGTAGAAACGAGGGGAGTTCAAAAAGTTTCTAGCCTATTCATATATTGAACCTATACAGTACAATGCCATAATTATTCTTTTACGACATAACATCTCCTGGGACCAATGCACTTTTTCACTTTTTCGTGCAACGCGTGAATATCTGTTATCGTGAATATCGTGGATTACTCACACCCCTCAAAACACGCTTAAGTCGCTGATTTCACTTCCTTATCACTCAAAAATCTTCCCCCCCCCATAAACTTTTTTTGGGTTTTTCGAGTAGGTAGTAATCGCTGGGTGCCAGGTCTGGACTGTATGGTGGATGATCAGTTTGTTTGAATCCTTACCCGCGTTTCCCATTTTGTCGTTTTTCTTAGGAAGACGTACTAAGAAGGCAAAATTTTCTTAGAACGGTCTTTGCAAGACTTTCTAAAAAGCTAGCAAGATTTTAGAAAATCTTGATAAGAAATTCATAATTTTCCAAGAAAGTAGGATATCTTAGGAAGATATTAGCAACTTAGCTTGTTCTTTTTTATTCTTTCTAAGAGGGGCATCCAAAATGTATGGCGTTTCCCTCTGTCTCTCTACTGTACTATTCATAGAGAAAGCAATAAAACATCAAGAAAATCCACCACATAAACACATCAACCACTAAACTCGATTGGAAACCCAAATTTGTTATACTTAATCTCGAAGCACAAAGCTTATCACGATCCATTTCAAATGGCGAACATTGTTTTTGTAAATCGATTACACGCTGCAAAGCACGATTGGAATCTGAGGCAGCCGTCCCTTCATCAATAACAAGGGGCGGACGACCAGGATTTTTGTGGAAAAATTTGGAGTAAAAACCTTGGAGTCTCGCGTGACTTTGAAACACATTTTAAACCCATTTTCTGCATTAGCCTAAGCGATGGAAATGAAGTTCATCGATTATTAATTTATTATCTGACGATTAGGCGAACTATGAGCTTTGGATTTTACGATAACTTGAATGTAGAAGAGGATGACAAGGAGCCGGATAGAATGCTGCAACTACGACCAGTGTCTACGTATCTACCTACAGCACTGTGGGCGTCAAGGATCGGTTTTGACGTGAACTGAGGGCGATTTTGAAAAGAATTTTGAGAAACGGGATGAGATTTACGAGGAAGAACCAGATTATATTTTTCCGATTGTGAAGGTGATATAGTGATGGTAATCAGTTTTACCCTGCTGTCTTATAGATCAAACTGCCAATGCCACAATCTATGAAGACACGTGCTTGAGTACGTTTCTCATGTGCTCATTCTTATTTTGTTTGGGGCACCCTAGCCTTTGTTTTACTACTGTAATCTTATCGTTAGTTCCCATCTAGCAGGGTACGCACTGTCATAAAACTACAGCATGCTCAACCACAAAGTATGAATCATAGTCGTTTCCTTATATCTTACTTCTCATCAACCATCCCGCCGCGCTGCAAGTGCTGTCGTGGCCTACGTCCACATTTAGCAGGGTCATGCTATAGTATTGTAATGTTATCACACTATTTTGAAATCATTTTTAAAAATTAAAAATTTGTAATAATTATATTATGTGTGCATTGCTAAATTACTGCAATTTCCTTCAAATCAAAATTAGTGAGCAAGATCAAAAACAAAGTTACCAGACAAATTTACAAAATGAGGACATCAATGGCATCTTTCACAGTTTGCCCCTCTCCAGCATACAAAGGCGAGTAGAGTGCGACTAAACCTGCACATCTTGCTCCTTGGTGTCAATTTTCCGCTCCAGCAATTACTGTAAGTTCGCAGGCGATTTAATTTCGCGCATTTTCGCGGAAGGGCTGGACCGCGAAATTTAGCAGCCGCGAAACCTTATGTAGAAAACATAGGAAACAATTTTCGTGAAATATACCAGCTAAAAAAACCACCAAAGCCAAAGTTTTCACCAGGCCAAAATTTTCTTCAGTTCTTTTTTCCCTCGTCTCCAAGATTTTCTCTTCTTACTGTCATCTTTGTTTTCTCAGTCTTATGCTGAAAGAAAATTTTGTCTGTGTTAGACTGATTCAGGGAAGTCTCACAGCGCTGCAGCCACACAATATTTCATTCGTGCCATTTCTTCACTCTAATGAGCTGCACAGTAAACGCCACTGTTGTCAGCCTCTGAACTGTCTTCCCCTCGAATGATGACTGAGCCAATATCTTCTGCCACCTCTGGCAAGAATGATGCGATGGATCAGAGTGTACCTAGCGTGCTTACGCCTATATGTATATGCAGAATCCCCATGCCTCAATGTCGGCATTGGGATCCCGAGCTATTCCTATTCGCCATCCGCTAAAAATTTTATCCACAAACTTGCTAGGATTAGTCAAGTCAGTCAACTATAAAATTCCGCATAAAAGTACTCCACAGCATGGCACAAAACAGAGATATAATGATCGCTCACTGAATACCCCCCTGGACGCGCGATTATGCTTACTGCATGACTGACCTACCTGGCAAATGCATTCAGCATAATCTACTATTCAGAACACTCTACTTGGCACAACCAAATAAACCATGTGTACATGATCTTCTTCGGCCAGTTAAAGCTTCAGTGTTTCAAAAAATACAGTTCATTTCAGCACGTCAGCCTAATGTTAGTCCAAAAGGAAAACTGAACAAGATTGGGAAGTCGTCCTGTCTACCGAGACAGGCACGGCCGTAGCCAACCTCCGCCCCAGACTTACGCGATGGCTGTGGAAACAAGGGGCGGCATGCGTGCTCAAGCTACGTGGTCGGACAAGGGGCCGTGTCACAGAGTTTTTTTGAAATTTTTGCGAAAGGTCAATTTTGAGTCAATGTCAATGTCAAAGTTGAGCATTTTTGCCCTGTCGACGTCGAAGTCAAAGTCAAAAAAATTTAAACCCCCTGTCAATGTCATCGTCGAAAATTCTTCGACACCCTTGTCAAAGTCAAGATCAGAGTCAAATTGAAAAACCGACGTCATTTGCAACACTAATCCAGCCGAACTGCCATCGATTCCGGTCTTGATCCACCCAGCGCGAATTTTCAATTTTTTACTGAATATCTAATCGAAAGCCTTCAGAAACAAGCTTGGATAGCCCTGAGGAGGCATTGATCTTAAGATTACTACTACTAATTAGTAGTCTTGAGCTGGCGTGCCGAAATCTCCAATAGTGCAGCGAATGATGTGGAGCTGAGACGAGAAGGAGAGATGGCGAATTGCATCCCCTTGGCGAGCACTGAGTTCTCGACTGGTGACAATTCATGAGCTAAAAAGTTGAAAATCACCTTATCTGGGGAAAGCCTGTTCTTACCTAGCTGCCTGGTCTCCAACTGTTTAAACTTTCTGGCGTGTTTCTTAGCCACCGCTTGTAGTTTGCCCCAATTGTTCTTACTGATGGTCGAAGTCAAGATTACATGATCGAGCACTGACACCATTGCCCGCAAAGAAGCAAAAACATCAACCTTCGTCCGTTGAAGTTGTTTTGAACAGTGTTTCTGGCGTTGTACCCGCATTCTTAAAATTGCTCATTCCTTAATAAGCCTTGCGCAAAAATCCTTATCAATCCTTAGTACCTTTATCCAAAGTCTTATAAAGGAATAAGGTTAGAAATTGTGCAGCCTTATTCAGGTTTTGCGCCTAATCCTAAAAAATGCTAGCTAAATCTAGCAGTAAAGAACCTATCTTTCCCAGCCAATTCTAAGTACCATCTCTGGCCATTTTTATTTCGACAACCAACATGACACGAGACACTGAATTCATTAAAAAACAAGGAGCAATAATGATTCTGATCGACAGGAAAAAGAGGACATACAGTAATGCTTATCTGCCGAAACAATACTTTTTAGAGCACAATGCCAAATCGGCTGTACTGAGTACGATCAACTATCTCACCCGTTTCAATTTTCACCTCAAATTTACGAATTCGTTTCAATGTTTTTGATTGCTCATCGTCATCTTCAGCCACCCCGCATAAACGATCTGCTTTCAGATCATCTACTTCTTGCATGACGATTTCATCCCAAATAGTCCAACTGGAGGATGGCGTTTTTTCTTGATCAATCAGTTCCCAATACTATGACAATTTTATGCGTTCGCTAGAAAACAAGAGGATTTTTTTATAATTAAGCCCAAATGCAGTTTAGGTAAAGTATCGAATTTCCCGGTGAAGTATCAAAGTAATGTTACCAACGTTTTCAGCATCGCTGAAATCCCACATCGAGCGCCCCAGACTCCCTAAGCCTAAATGGATTCATCCCCATAAGGAGGGCGTGCCCTGGATGGTCCAAACCTCCCTTCCCTCTGAGCCATCCCATCGAAGAAACAGAATACTAGTCGGCTGGTCCCTCTTCCTTATCAACCCCCCCCCCCCCCCCCTGATGGGCTGGCCAGGACATTGAAACCCTTGCTCTCGAAACTAGCGTACGTTCAGGATCACTATTTTCGGGATCGGGATTTTTAGAGTGTCATTTTTTAACTTTGAATTCGGTGTAGGCTACCTAAAACTCACCCCATGTAGCCAGCAAATATGGAGCCAAGAACTTTTTTGTGGAGTATTTATGATATTTATGATCATTCAAATTCATGCAAGCAAAAAAGCATAGAATTAGTCATCAATTAGGAAAAAACCCTTTCTTCCTCTTTGCCAGTTGATCATCTACCAAACTTTCTCCAGCTTACCCTTATAGAACACTCCCTTCTTCTTCCCTTCCCCTTCTTCACACATCTCCACAACATTCAATCCCGACCTTTCTTTATTGGGCGACCGGGATCGGGATCCCGAACGAACGCTACTCGAACCCCCCCACTATCTCACCCGTTTGAATTTTCACCTCAAATTTACGAATTCGTTTCAATGTTTTTGATTGCTCATCGTCATCTTCAGCCACCCCGCATAAACGATCTGCTTTCAGATCATCTACTTCTTGCATGACGATTTCATCCCAAATAGTCCAACTGGAGGATGGCGTTTTTTCTTGATCAATCAGTTCCCAATACTATGACAATTTTATGCGTTCGCTAGAAAACAAGAGGATTTTTTTATAATTAAGCCCAAATGCAGTTTAGGTAAAGTATCGAATTTCCCGGTGAAGTATCAAAGTAATGTTATCAACGTTTTCAGCATCGCTGAAATCCCGCATCGAGCGCCCCAGACTTCCTAAGCCTAAATGGATTCATCCCGATTAGGAGGGCGTGCCCTGGATGGTCCAAACCTCCCTTCCCTCTGAGCCATCCCATCGAAGAAACAGAATACTAGTCGGCTGGTCCCTCTTCCTTATCACCCCCCCCCCCCTGATGGGCTGGCCAGGACATTGAAACCCTTGCTCTCGAAACTAGCGTACGTTCGGGATCACTATTTTCGGGATCGGGATTTGTTAGAGTGTCATTTTTTAACTTTTAATTCGGTGTAGGCTACCTAAAACTCACCCCATGTAGCCAGCAAATATGGAGCCAAGAACTTTTTTGTGGAGTATTTATGATGGAGTATTTATGATATTTATGATCATTCAAAATCATGCAAGCAAAAAAGCATAGAATTAGTTATCAATTAGGAAAAAACCCTTTCTTCCTCTTTGCCAGTTTAATCATCTACCAAAGTTTCTCCAGCTTACCCTTATTGTTCCAGTAACTCCAGTTCCAGCCAATAACTCCGTCATTTCGTGCAGGAATGGGTTACGGCCAGCCATCATGATCTGAAAAGGGGGAAATGAGGTTAGTTTATATAAATTTATCGAAGTCATGATAAGATATTAAATATTTGAATTCTACAGCATACGATGACGTGTGAGTCTTCAGACTAAAACATAATTCCGAAATTTATCCCGACTTGTTGTCACATCCAAGTTGGCGCAACATAGCAGACATAACAGGCCCTTTATACGTGAAGGCGGGAAATTCAAAATACCTCGCTGCGTCATAGAGGCGTCACTTAGGCTGGATTTGAATTTGACATGTGTCAATCATGTAATCACATGGATGATACTGGGTATGGACAGTGAGTACCGCCGATATGGTCATTGGCTGGGTCAGTAATGACCCGTGAGCCTGGAATGGACGGTGGCTAAGGGTGGGCTGTCTTGACCTCACCCACCCTGGGTAACCTGGGTGAGTAACGGTGAGGCCAACATGCCTATACTACTCTAATCAATTTTTCAGGTTCCAGTCTTTATATGAACCATGTAAGGAGAGGACTTACTGTTCCAGATTTCAAGCCGCTTTCTTTTTTGCGAATTCGTTCTAGTAACGCCCTAAAGGTCTTTTCCATCTTCTCCAAGCGATCGTTAGTTGAAGCCGATAAAGTCTGGATAGCTTTCAATAAATCTTGTTACGTCACTTGACCAGGGTTCTGGGAGAGATCAAATATGGACATGGAACGCACATCTAACCCGATGCAGTAAAAGCCTACATTGTCGTCCACCGCATCAGAGCTGACAATTGACGACTCCCGAGGAATCTTGGGCGAAAGACGACAACGTTCACGATTATTTTGACTCTCTTAAATATTTAAACTTAAAAACTTTAGAAAAAACTGAGAATTCTAACTTACCTTCAGGTAAATAATCTGGATCTTCATGCAGCCTACGCTTTTATTTGGCATGGGCCTCACCAAGGACGATGGGGGATCTACCAACCATTCGATCTTTTGATGCAAAGCATGGCGGTTCTCGTCCTCGACTTGTATTGACCTCGCGGCTCTAATTTAGAACAGCAAAACTACGGCATGAAGATTTTGCGAGCATGGATTGCTCCGCCAATAACTCCGAATGCTTCAAGACTGCAACGTCTGCCTCTTCAGGACCTCCAGCACCTATAGCAGTGCGGCAATAATAACAGTTTTTTCTTAGGACTCAAAATACAACGACTCGAATCCAGAAACAGGAGCTCACTCCAGGTGAAAAAACAATACTATTTAACTCACATATTTCCAAAATATCCGCCTCCAAAATAACTTCTCCATTCTCATCGCCATCCTCATAATAGTATTTGATCCTTCGACTCGCACGCCACTGTAGACGGGATTCGACAGATTCCAGGGCACCATTCTCAACGTACACTAATGGAAAGTTTGCTGGATTGTGATATATCTTCAGCTTGAACACGAAACGAGCTTCGTCTACGCAAATCGCAAACATTCTTCCGTAGGCTAAAGCAAAGTTCAAAATAAAGTTCTCTGACACCCAATACCTTGAATAATGACATTAAAAGACACCTGACATACATACCTGCTATTTTGTCAACTTCATCAACACACAACAACAACATCAACATCATCAACAACAACATCAACAACATCAACATTT
>JASANH010000706.1:0-11360 GCA_030248295.1 Mesodorylaimus sp. YZB2_4 | reverse complement strand
CTACAAGACTTAAACTTGGAATACTGATTCACAAAAAATGACATATTCCACTTGACACAGCACCTACTCTTTCAATCATCGGCATATGCTCCCACCAATCATACAGATATAAATCTGAAAACAATTATAAGTGCACGTTTTTCGAGCTTGCTTATCTGTAAAGCTGGTCCAGCTCACGACTACTACAGGACTTACACTTGGCGCACTGATTCACGAAAAATGACATATTTGACTTGACACAGCACCTAGTTTCACAATCATCAGCATATGCTCCCACAAATCATAGAGATATGAATCTGAAAACAATCATAATTCCACTTTTCTGAGCTTGCTTATCTGTAAAGCTGGTCCAGCTCACGATCACTACAGGACTCAAAGTTGGCGTACTGATTTACAAAAAATGACATATCCGACTTGACACAGTCTCCACTTTCTCAATCATCAGCATATACTCCAATCAATCATACAGATATGAATCTAAGAACAATCATAAGTGCACGTTTTTCGAGCTTGCTCATCTGTAAAGCTGGTCCAGCTCACGACTACTACAGGACTTGAACTCGGCGCACTGATTCACACAAAATGACATATTCGACTTGACACAGCACCTACTTTTTCAATCATCAGCATATTCTCCAACCAATCATACAGATATGAATCTGAAAAAACAATCATAAGTGCAAGTTTTTTCGAGCTTGCTCATCTGTCAAGAAGGACCAGCTCACGACTACTACAAGACTTGAACTCGGCGCACTGATTTACAGAAAATGACATATTCGACTTGACACAGCCTCCTTTTTTTCAATCATCAGCATATACTCCCATCAATCATACAGATATGAATCTAACAACAATCATAAGTGCACGTTTTTCGAGCTTGCTCATCTGTAAAGCTGATCCAGCTCACGACTACTACAGGACTTGAACTCGGCGCACTGATTCACCGTAAATGACATATTCGACTTGACACAGCCTCCACTTTTTCAATCATCAGCATATGCCCCCACCAATCATACAGATATGAATCTGAAAACAATTATAAGTGCACGTTTTTCGAGCCTGCTTATCTGTTAAGCTGGTCAAGCTCACGACTTCTACAGGACTTAAACTTGGCGCACTGATTCACAAAAAATGACATATTAGACCTGACACAGCACCCAGTTTTTCAATCATCAGCATATGCTCCCACAAATCATAGAGATATGAATCTGAATTCCCCTTTTTTGGGCTTGCTTATCTGTAAAGCTGGTCCAGCTCACGACTACTACAGGACATAAACTTTGCGCATTTATTTACGAAAAATGACATATTCGTCTTGACACAGCACCTACTTTTTCAATCATCAGCATATGCTCCCACCAATCATACAGATATAAATCTGAAAACAAATATAAGTGCACGTTTTCCGAGCTTGCTCATTTCTAAAGCTGGTCCAGCTCACGACTACTACAGGACATAAACTTGGCGCATTGATTTACCGAAAATGACATATTCGACTTTACACAGCCTCCACTTTTTCAATCATCAGCATTTACTCTCATCAATCATACAGATATGAATCTAACAACAATCATAAGTGCACGTTTTTCGAGCTTGCTTATCTGTAAAGCTGGTCCAGCGCACGGTTTTTACAGAGCTTATACTTGGCGCACTGACTCTGAAATCTGAAAACAATCATAAGTGCACGTTTTTCGAGCTTGCTCATCTGTACAGCTGGTCCAGCTCACGACTACTACAGGATATAAACTTGGCGCATTGATTTACCGAAAATGACATATTCGACTTTACACAGCCTCCACTTTTTCAATCATCAGCATATACTCCCATCAATCATACAGATATGAATCTAACAACAATCATGAGTGCACGTTTTTCGAGCTTGCTCATCTGTTAAGCTGGTCCAGCTCACGACTACTACGAGACTTAAACTCGGCACACTGATTCACAAAAAATGACATATCCCACTTGACACAGCACCTACTCTTTCAATCATCAGCATATGCTCCCACCAATCATACAGATATGAATCTGAAAACAATTATAAGTGAACGTTTTTCGAGCTTGCTCATCTGTAAAGCTGGTCCAGCTCACGACTACTACAGGGCTTAAACTTGGCACACTGATTCACGAAGAATGATTTATTTGACTTGACACAGCACCTAGTTTTTCAATCATCAGCATATGCCCCCACCAATCATACAGCTATGAATCTAAAAACAATTATAAGTGCTCGTTTTTCGAGCCTGCTTATCTGTTAAGCTGGTCCAGCTCACGACTTTTACAGGACTTAAACTTGGCACACTAATTCACAAAAAAATGGCATATCTGACTTGACACAGCACTTACATTTTCAATCATCAGCATATGCTCCCACCAATCATACGCAGATGGATCCGAAAACAATTATAAGTGCTCGTTTTTCGAGCCTGCTCATCTGTTAAGCTGGTCCAGCTCACGACTTCTACAGGACTTAAACTTGGCACACTGATTCACAAAAAATGACATATCCCACTTGACACAGCACCTACTTCTTCAATCATCAGCATATTCTCCAACCAATCATACAGATATGAATCTGAAAAAACAATCATAAGTGCACGTTTTCCGAGCTTGCCCATTTGTGAAGCCGGTCCAGCTCACGACTACTACAGGGCTTAAACTTGGCACACTGATTCACGAAGAATGACATATCCGACTTGACACAGCACCTAGTTTTTCAATCATCAGCATATGATATCACCAATCATACAAATCAAAATCTAAAAAAAATCATAGGTGCACGTTTTTCGAGCTTGCTCATCTGTAAAGCTGGTCCAGCGCACGACTTATACAGAGCTTATACTTGGCGCACTAACTCTGAAATCTGAAAACAATCATAAGTGCACGTTTTTCGAGCTTGCTCATCTGTAAAGCTGGTCCAGCTCACGACTACTACAGGACATAAACTAGGCGCATTGATTTACGAAAAATGACATATTCGACTTGACACAGCACCTACTTTTTCAATCATCAGCATATCCTCCGAATAATCATACAGATATGAATCTGAAAACAATCATAAGTGCACGTTTTTCGAGCTTGCTCATCTGTTGAGCTGGTCCAGCTCACGACTACTACAAAACTTAAACTTGGCACACTGATTCACAAAAAATGACATATCCTACTTGACACAGCCTCCTTTTTTTCAATCATCAGCATATACTCCCATCAATCATACAGATATGAATCTAACAACAATCATAAGTGCACGTTTTTCGAGCTTGCTCATCTGTAAAGCTGGTCAAGCTCACGACTTCTACAGGACTTAAACTTGGCGCACTGATTCACGAAAAATGACATATTTTACCTGACACAGCACCTAGTTTTTCAATCATCAGCACATGCTCCCACCAATCATACAGATATGAATCTGAAAACAATTATAAGTGCACGTTTTTCGAGCTTGCTCATCTGTAAAGCTGGTCCAGCTCACGACTACTACAGGACATAATCTTGGCGCATTGATTTTATGAAAATGACATATTCGACTTTACACAGCCTCCACTTTTTCAATCATCAGCATATACTCCCATCAATCATACAGATATGAATCTAACAACAATCATAAGTGCACGTTTTTCGAGCTTGCTCATTTGTAAAGCTGGTCCAGCGCACGACTTATACAAAGCTTATACTTGGCGCACTAACTATGAAATCTGAAAACAATCATAAGTGCACGTTTTTCGAGCTTGCTCATCTGTAAAGCTGGTCCAGCTCACGACTACTACAGGACATAAACTTGACGCATTGATTTACCGAAAATGACATATACGACTTTACACAGCCTCCACTTTTTCAATCATCAGCCTATACTCCCATCAATCATACAGATATGAATCTAACAACAATCATGAGTGCACGTTTTTCGAGCTTGCTCATCTGTTGAGCTGGTCCAGCTCACGACTACTACGAGACTTAAACTCGGCACACTGATTCACAAAAAATGACATATCCCACTTGACACAGCACCTACTCTTTCAATCATCAGCATATGCTCCCACCAATCATACAGATATGAATCTGAAAACAATTATAAGTGCACGTTTCTCGAGCTTGCTCATCTGTAAAGCTGCTCCAGCTCACGACTACTACAGAACATAAACTTGGCGCATTGATTAACGAAAAATGATATATTTGACTTGACACAGCACCTAGTTTTTCAATCATCAGCATATGCCCCCACCAATCATACAGCTATGAATCTAAAAACAATTATAAGTGCTCGTTTTTCGAGCCTGCTCATCTGTAAAGCTGGTCCAGCTCACGATCACTACAGGACTCAAAGTTAGCGCACTGATTTACAAAAAATGACATATCCGACTTAACACAGTCTCCACTTTCTCAATCATCAGCATATACTCCCATCAATCATACAGATATGAATCTAAGAACAATCATAAGTGCACGTTTTTTGAGCTTGCTTATCTCTGAAGCTGGTCCAGCTTACGATCACTACAGGACTCAAAGTTGGCGCACTGATTTACAAAAAATTACATATCCGACTTGACACAGTCTCCACTTTCTCAATCATCAGCATATACTCTCATCAATCATACAGATATGAATCTGAAAAAACAATCATGAGTGCACGTTTTTCGAGCTTGCCCATCTGTGAAGCCGGTCCAGCTCACGACTACTACAGGGCTTAAACTTGGCACACTGATTCACGAAGAATGACATATCCGACTTGACACAGCACCTAGTTTTTCAATCATCAGCATATGATATCACCAATCATACAAATTAAAATCTAAAAAAAATCATAGGTGCAAGTTTGTCGAGTTTGCTTATCTGTATATCTGGTCCAGCTCACGACTACTGCAGGACATAAACTTGGCGCATTGATTCACCGAAACTGACATATTCGACTTTACACAGCCTCCACTTTTCCAATCATCAGCATATACTCCCATCAATCATACAGATATGAATCTGACAACAATCATAAGTGCACGTTTTTCGAGCTTGCTCATCTGTAAAGCTGGTCCAGCGCACGACCTATACAGAGCTTATACTTGGCGCACTAACTCTGAAATCATAAGTGCATGTTTTTCGAGCTTGCTCATCTGTAAAGCTGGTCCAGCTCACGACTACTACAGGACATAAACTAGGCGCATTGATTTACGAAAAATGACATATTCGACTTGACACAGCGTCAACTTTTTCAATCATCAGCATATCCCCCGACCAATCATACAGATATGAATCTGAAAACAATCATAAGTGCACGTTTTTCGAGCTTGCTCATCTGTTAAGCTGGTCCAGCTCACGACTACTACAAAACTTAAACTTGGCACACTAATTCACAAAAAATGACATATCTGACTTGACACAGCACTTACTTTTTCAATCATCAGCATATGCTCCCACCAATCATACACAGATGGATCCGAAAACAATCATAAAGGCACGTTTTTCGAGATTGCTAATCTGTATAGCTGGTCCAGCTTACGACTACTACAGGACTTTAACTTGGCACTCTGATTCCTAAAAAATGACATATCTGACCTAACACAGAACCTAGTTTCTCAATTATCAGCATATGTTCCCACCAATCATACAGATATGAATCTGAAAACAATCATAAGTGCACGTTTTTCGAGCTTGCTCATCTGTAAAGCTGGTCCAGCTCACGACTACTACAGGACTTAAACTTGGCGCACTGATTCACGAAAAATGACATATTTGACTCGACACAGCACCTAGTCTTACAATCATCAGCAATTGCTTCCACAAATCATAGAGATATGTATCTGAAAACAATCATAATTCCACTTTTCTGAGCTTGCTTATCTGAAAAGCTGGTCCAGCTCACGATCACTACAGGACTTAAAGTTGGCGCACTGATTTACAAAAAATGACATATCCGACTTGACACAGTCTCCACTTTCTCAATCATCAGCATATACTCCCATCAATCATACAGATATGAATCTAAGAACAATCATAAGTGCACGTTTTTCGAGCTTGCTCATCTGTAAAGCTGGTCCAGCTCACGACCACTACAGGACTTAAACTCGGCGCACTGATTCACACAAAATGACATATTTGACCTGGCACAGCACCTAGTTTTTTAATCATCAGCTTATGCTCCCACAAATCAGAGAGATATGATTCTGAAAACAATCATAATTCCCTTTTTTTGAGCTTGCTTATCTGTAAAAGCTGGTCCAGCTCACGACTACTACAGTACATGAACTTGGCGCATTGATTTACGGAAAATGACATATTCGACTTGACACAGCACCTACTTTTTCAATCATCAGCATATTCTCCAACCAATCATACAGATATGAATCTGAAAAAACAATCATAAGTGCACGTTTTTTCGAGCTTGCTCATCTGTAAAGCTTGTCAAGCTCACGACTTCTACAGGACTTAAACTTGGCGCACTGATTCACAAAAAATGACATATTTGACCTGACACAGCACCTAGTTTTCCAATCATCAGCATATGCTCCCACCAATTTTACAGATATGAATCTAAAAACGGTTATAAGTGCACGTTTTTCGAGCTTGCTCATCTGTGAAACCGGTCCAGCTCACGACAACTACAGGACTTAAACTTGGCACACTGATTCACAAAAATAGACATATTCGACTTGACACAGCACCTAGTTTTTTAATCATCAGCATATGTCTCCCAATTTGAATCTAAAAACAATCATAGGGCACGTGGGGGGGATTTAGGATATCGAATCTGAAAAACAATCATAAGTGCACGTTTTTCGAGCTTGCTCATCTGTAAAGCTGGTCCAGCTCACGACTACTACAGGACTAGAACTTGGCGCACTGATTCACAAAAAAATGACATATTTGACTTGACACAGCACGAACTAATTCAATCAACAGCATATGCTCCCACCAATCATACAGATATGAATCAAAAACAATCATAAGTGCACGTTTTTCGAGCTTGCTCATCTGTAAAGCTGGTCCAGCTCACGACTACTCCAGGACTTGAACTTGGCGCACTGATTCACAAAAAAATGACATATCTGACCTGACACAGCACCTACTTTTTCAATCATCAGCATATGCTCCCACCAATCATACAGATATGGATCTGAAAACAATCATAAGTGCACGTTTTTCGAGCTTGCTCATCTGTAAGCTGGTCCCGCTCACAACTACTACAAGACTCAAACTTGGCACACTGATTCACAAAAAATGACATATCCGACTAGACACAGCACCTACTTTTTCAATCATCAGCATATGCTCCCACCAATCATAAATATATGAATCTAAGAACAATCATAAGTGCACGTTTTTCGAGCTTGCTCATCTGTAAAGCTGGTCCAGCGCACGACTTATACAGAGCTTATACTTGGCGCCACTCTGAAATCTGGAAAAAAATCATAAGTGCACGTTTTCGGCTGCCCATCTGTAAAGCGGTCCAGCTCACGACTACTACAGGACCTAAACTTGGCGCATTGATTTACAAAAAATGACATATTCGACTTACACAGCACCTACTTTTACAACCATCAGCATATCCTCCCACCAATCATACAGATATGAATCTGAAAACAATCATAAGTGCACGTTTTTCGAGCTTGCTCATCTGTTAAGCTGGTCCAGCTCACGACTACTACAGGACTTAAACTTGGCACACTGATTCACAAAAAATGACATATCCCACTTGACACAGCACCTAGTTTTCCAATCATCAGCATATGCTCCCACCAATCATACAGATATGAATCTGAAAACAATCATAAGTGCACGTTTTTCGAGCTTGCTCATCTGTAAGCTGGTCCAGCTCACGACTACTACAGGACTTAAACTTGGCGCACTGATTCACAAAAAATGACATATTTGACTTGACACAGCTCCTAGTTTTTCAATCATCAGCATATGCCCATGATTGAAAAGTAGTGCTGTGTCTGTTTATTGTCTTTTTATCTCGTTTGCGTGGTCTTTTCGTCGTCGTGCTGGCGCTCTAGATGGTTCCTCCGTGCCTTTTGTTTTCGGTCTTCTGTATGATTGGTGGGAGCTATGCTGATGATTGAAAGCTAGGCTGTGTCAGTTATGTCTTTGGACGTGCGCGTAAGCGAGTAGTCGCTGAGCTGATGTTGATATGTATTTTTTGTAATCGTGCGCCGAGTTGAGTCTGGAGAGTCTGGGCTGGACGCTTAAGATGAGCGCTCTGGAAGTGCAATGTTATTTTAGATTATATCTGTATGATCGGCGGGAGATAGCGAGATTGAGATAGGTGCTGTGTCAGTCAATATGTCTTTGTGATCAGTGTGAGTTGAGTTGATAGGGACCGGCTTCACAGATGAGCAAAGCTCGAAAAACGTGCACTTCATGATTGTTTTCAGATTCATATCTGTATGATCCTGGTGGGAGCATATGCTGATGATTGAAAGAGTAGGTGCTGTGTCAAGTGGGATATGTCATTTTTTGTGAATCAGTGTGCCAAGTTTAAGTTTTGTAGTAGTCGTGAGCTGGACCAGCTTAACAGATGAGCAAGCTCGAAAAACGTGCACTCATGATTGTTTTCAGATTCATATCTGTATGATTGGTCGGAGGATATGCTGATGATTGAAAAATTTGATGTTGTGTTAAGTCGAATATGTCATTTTTCGTAAATCAATGCGCCTAGGTTATGTCCTGTAGTAGTCGTGAGCTGGACCAGCTTTACAGATGGGCAAGCTCGAAAAACGTGCACTTATGATTTTTTCCAGATTTCAGAGTTGGTGCGCCAAGTATAAGCTCTGTATAAGTCGTGCGCTGGACCAGCTTTACAGATGAGCAAGCTCGAAAAACGTGCACTCATGATTGTTGTTAGATTCATATCTGTATGATTGGTGGGAGCATATGCTGATGATTGAAAAAGTAGGTGCTGTGTCAAGTTGGATATGTCATTTTTTGTGAATCAGTGTGCCAAGTTTAAGTCCTGTGGTAGTCGTGAGCTGGACCAGCTGTACAGTTTAGCAAGCTTTAAGAACGTGCACTTATGATTGTTTTCAGATTCATATCTGTATGATTGGTGGGAGAATATGCTGAGAGTTGGAAAAGTAGGTGCTGTGTCCTGTCAAATATGTCATTTTTTGTAAATCAATGCGCCAAGTTCAAGTCCTGTAGTAGTCGTGAGCTGGACCGGCTTTACAGATGAGCAAGCTCGAAAAAAGTGCACTTATGATTGTTTTTCGATTTATATCTGTATGATTAGTGGGAGCATATGGTAATGATTGAAAAAGTAGGTGCTGTGTTCAGTAGAATATGCCATTTTTTTGTAATAAGTTTTTTGTAAATCATTTTTTGTATAGTAGTCGTGCGCTGGACCAGCTATACAGATGGACAAGCTCGAAAAACGTACACTTATGATTGTTGTCAGATTTATATCTTTATGATTTGTGTGAGCATATGCTGATGATTGAAAAACTGGATGCTGTGTCAGGTTGAATATGTCATTCTTCGTAAATCAGTGCGCCAAGTTCAAGTCCTGTAGTAGTCGTGAGCTGGACCAGCTTCACAGATGAGCAAGCTCGAAAGACATGCACTTATGATTGTTTTCAGATTCATATCTGTATGATTAGTGAGAGCATATGTTGATGATTGAAAAAGGAGGTGCTGTGTTCAGTGGAATATGTCATTTTTCTGTAATCAGTTTTTTCGTTAATTATTTTATTGTATAGTAGTCGTGCGCTGGACCAGCTATACAGATAAACGGGCTCGAAAAACGTGCACCTATGATTGTTTTCAGAACCATATCTGTATGATTGGTGGGAGCATATGCTGATGATTGAAAGAGTAGTTGCTGTGTCATGTTATATATGTCATTTTTAGTGAATCAGTTTGCCAAGTCGAAGTCTTTTAGTAGTCGTGAGCTAGACCAGCTTCACAGATGAGCAAGCTCGAAAAACGTGCACTTATGATTGTTTTCAGATTCATATCTGTATGATTGGTGGGAGCATATGCTGATGATTGAAAGAGTAGGTGCTGTGTCATGTTATATATGTCATTTTTTGTGATTCAGTGTGCCAAGTTCAAGTCTTTTAGTAGTCGTGAGCTGGACCAGCTATACAGATGGTCAAGCTCGAAAAACGTGCACTTATGATTGTTGTTAGATTCATATCTGTATGATTGATGGGAGCATATGCTGATGGTTGAAAAACTAGATGCTGTGTTATGTCGAATATGTAATTTTTTTGTAAATCAGTGCGCCGAGTTCGAGTCCTGTAGTAGTCCTGGGCTGGACCAGCTTCACAGATGAGCAAGCTTGGGAAACGTGCACTTATGATTAATTCAGATTCATATCTGTATGATTGGTGAGAGCATATGCTGATGATTGAAAGAGTAGGTGCTGTGTCAAGTCAAATATGTCTTTTTTTGTGAATCAGTGTGCCAAGTTTAAGTTCTGTATTAGTCGTAAGCTGTACCGGCTTTAGAGATGAGCAAGCTCGAGAAACGTGCACTTATGATTGTTTTTTCAGATTCATATCTGTATCATTGGTTGGAGAACATGCTGATGATTGAAAGAGTAGGTGCTGTGTCAAGTCGAATATGTCATTTTTTGTGAATCAGTCCGCCAAGTTTAAGTCCTGTAGAAGTCGTGAGCTGGACCAGCTTTACAGATGAGCAAGCTCGAAAAACGTGCACACATAACTGTTTTCAGATTCATATCTGTATGATCGGTGGGAGCAAATGCTGATAATTGAAAAACTAGGTGCTGTGTCAAGTCGGATATGTCATTCTTTGTAAATCAGTGTGCCAAGTTTAAGTCGTGTAGTAGTCGTGAGCTGGACCGGCTTTAGAGATGAGCAAGCTCGAGAAACGTGCACTTATGATTGTTTTTTTAGATCTATATCTGTATGATTGGTTGGAGAACATGCTGATGATTGAAAGAGTAGTTGCTGTGTCATGTTATATATGTCATTTTTTGTGAATCAGTGTGCCAAGTTTAAGTCCTGTAGTAGTCGTGAGCTGGACCAGCTTCACAGATGAGCAAGCTCGAAAAACGTGCACTTATAATTGTTTTCAGATTCATATCACTGATTGGTGGAAGCATAAGCTGATAATTGAAAGAGTAGGTGCTGTGTCAGGTTATATATGTCATTTTTTGTGATTCAGTGTGCCAAGTTTAAGTCTTTTAGTAGTCGTGAGCTGGACCAGCTATACAGATGGTCAAGCTCGAAAAACGTGCACTTATGATTGTTGTTTGATTCATATCTGTATGATTGGTGGGAGAATATGCTGATGATTGAAAAAGTGGAGGCTGTGTCAAGTCGAATATGTCATTTTCGGTAAATCAGTGCGCCGAGTTCATGTCCTGTAGTAGTCGTGAGCTGGACCAGATTTACAGATAAGCA
>JASANH010000786.1:0-11373 GCA_030248295.1 Mesodorylaimus sp. YZB2_4 | reverse complement strand
CAGAAAGTTCGAAGTTCCTAGTTCGAAGAACAGGGTTTGTAAGAGCTAAGCCTGAAAACGGTCTCTCAATTGGGGTCATGTCATTTGAAACTTGCAGCTCGAAAAGGGAGTCGTCGTTGAGATGTGAGCAGGTTAACACTCAAGTTCTCAAATACTTCTCATGTGTTGACAATCTGTTTTTGAGAGAGCCCGAAAACCCAGATTTGAAAGTGTTTTCAGAATGAGTAATGCCAGTTTAAATCCCATGCTAGATAAGGTGGTTCGTATCTTTGGAGATCTTTCTGGAGGTAGATGGCGGATGCAAGCCGGACACGACTCACTCAACTGCTCAAAAAAGGTATCCGTCGTGAAGTCAAGTTTCAGAGTTATGTGCACTCTCGAAATGTGCTACCCGGATCCCTGAGGAGACCAGAAGACTTTTCCACTAAGCTATCAACTTCTCTCTCAGAACAGACCGAGTAGAGCCAATATGCTAAGATTACTTTTCCTGATGTCGTTTAGCAAAAAATACTAAATTTCGCATCAAATGTGAATCATACTAATTATATGCTTCACTAAACAAAAGAGGTTTTTGTTTCAGTGAACTTATTCAAAAATATGGGTTCTATCTTATGGGTCAGGTTTATGTTCAATAGCGGATGGGTGATGTTTGACTTTTCAAAAATGGGTTTGGGTCGTGTTCGACTTCAAAATTTTTGGGTTGGGTTTGGGGTTGATCTGTGAACCATCGTCAGACTGAGGTCAGTTCAGAATGCTGAATGTCTGATCAATATTACAGCGAAATAGTCAATGCGATCAAGATCATATTGGACTACCGCTTTTTTCACGCATTCAAAGCTATTGTCTGGTTATCTTCTCACGATCGATCAGTCTAATCGCCAGTGATGACCACTGATAAGAAAAAAATCTGCTGCTGAGTGTCAAGTATGATCAACTGTTTAGTGTTCAACCACGATTGTTGATCAGTGATTACAAATTTGCTGAAAGAAGATATTAGATGTGACCACGCATAGTGATCAATAATTTGATAGGCCATGCGCATGATTAGCGCTCATCATAATTGATCAGTGGGTATAAGAAACGCATCCGATCGATAAGGGTCACGATCAGATTGCCGCACCGCACGCGTGCCCTTTGCCATGTGCACGTGCTACCGCATTCTGGTTCCTTGCTGGATCGAGTGTGGTCTTCATCTCATCCTGACTGGTTTTGGCCAGTGCCTAGGCCAGCGCGCCTGGTCGCCCTTGTTTAGAGATAGTCTGCAGGTCTTCAGTTAGTCGACGTCTTCAAATTGTGCATCTCAGCTGCCTTCCCATTCCACTTGGCTTTCAGAGAAGAAATAGTTAGTATGATTCCATGTTTCTTGCAGAGTGTGCAAGTCGGATTCTTTTCCATCAAAGAAAATCTTTTATACGCGTCTTTTTCTGTGAGCTTGTGCTAATGCATCAGCTACAGGTTGGCACAGATGCTTGTTTTGTTCATCGCGCCAAGTGTTCTTCTCTTCCTTCATTTAATCACGTTTTCACTCTTGATGCTTCTTCAGGTGACGTCTACAAACAGTACTCGATCCAGACGAGAATCGACCTCGAGAAGATTCAGGAAGATTTGCTCAATTGGACAGCAACAGTGCTTTTTCGGGCTCCGCTCACGCCTGCTCTTCAAATTCAAAAAGGGCTCGCTTTCTCTACTTCGATTCCGCGATGGCCAATATTGACGAGGGTTTTTGGAAGATATCGCTGCTGAACAAGGGGACTGCGACGAGTATAGCGAGGAGGGCAGCATGGCCGAGAACGAAAATGGATGCGTCGACGGCGACGACAATAAGCAGCAACCTGCGAGCCGAAAGGGGCCAAATATTGAGAGTAAGTGGATCTTGATTATTGTTAAGAAGTACACTAACTTGGGTACCATTTATGCAATAAGCCAGTTTACTGCTTAGACGAGCAGAAGAAGCACAAACCACTAGAAAATTCAAGGCGAATTTATATTTCACTGCGGGTGAGGGCCGGGCGACATGGCTATACTATATGTGATAAATCACTGGCTCGCACCGAAGTGGGCGCCCCCTAACGGTATGAATCAGTCAGCGTTGCCAGCATTCTCCATGAAAGCCCAGAAAGGAATGATATCAAATGAACAGTGCCAAGAGGCATGAAATCAGTCAAATGTGGACAATTTGAACTGTCATCACGTTTGGGCGAAAACATCGTTATTTTGAATTCATGGAGAATGCCGGCAACGCTGACTGATTCATACCGTTAGGGGGCGCCCGCTTCGGTGCGAGCCAGTGATTTATCACATATAGTATAGCCATGCCGGGCGAGGGCCGCACAGGGGTAAAAGTAAGTTTCGAGCTTACTGTAGCCCGGGCTTGGCCCGTCACCCGTCGACCCGCGCCCTCTGGCAGCATGAACGCTAAAGACCAGCCCGTCGGTGGCCGAAAAAAGTATAAACTTCACCAATTTCACCCGCGCGCGGTCGGCCTGTTTGCGGGCGAAATGGCAATAAGTTTCGTTTTTATTGCAACTCGACCCGTTGGTATTCTCCTCTGAACTACTTCCGGCCATTTTGACTAAAATTTTCAAGTTGAAAGTTTCATGCACAGTTTTTATCGTAGAATTCGAATATAAAGTGGGAAATTTAGTCAGCGTTCGCCAAGTATTTTATTTTCACCTTTCTTCAAACCTAACTTTCTGGCCGGCGTGCGCTCTGACAAGACGATTGGGAGTGATATCGCTATGACTTATTTTTATTTTATTTTCTAAGATTTCGCCCAGAAAACCCTAAGATTCCTGAATTTCTAAGATTCCTAAATGTCTCGCTGCCACTTGCTTTCGTCATTTTCATCATTGCGACAGATTACAAAGTAAGTGCATTCTTTTTCGTTAAACACTGGTGGTTTCTATTTGGGCATAAAGTTGGACTGGGATCTGTAGCAGTCAATAATATGCGTCTGAACACTCTGAAAGATGGGCTTCATTCAAACCCCTGACTTCTCGTGCAAAATGATTTTCCGCTTTGACGCTCATCGTCATCAAATCGTGCTATTTTTCAGGATCTATTCAGCTTTTGACAGGCCATTCGACCGTATGGACACAACCGGGTTCCGCGAAGTTTTAGTCCCTCACAGGTAAGACATTGTATCTCCGCTTCTCATGCAATGTCAGTCGAAGTATTTTCTTGTGTCACTTTCCAGAATGAAAACGGTAACTCATCGTCAGTGACGTCAGCAGCAGTTTGGTTTTTCTGTTGAAAGTCAGAATTTACATATTCTTAAACGTATTTTTACATCATGTGTTGTGTGTGATTTGTAACTGAAATTTAGAAATGTGTATGTAGCAAGCAATGCTATTTTCTGTGAAACGGAGTAAATCATAATAGGAGGAAATTATTGTGAGCCAGATTGCACTATAATCAATCAGTGAGTCACCTGGTCATCGTCACAGAGTTACAAGTCATTACGTTCCAGCATTAAAAAACTCATTCATTCTGTGTCATCATGAAATGTCGTCCCGCTTTTTGCAGACAAAGCGGCCCGTCGACGGGTTTACAAAGAACCCTTTACGGGCGGCCCTCGCTTTAGCCCGCCCCCCCAACCCGTCCCGTGCCCGCTGCTAGTATACACCTGTAAATCGACCCGTGCCCTCCGCCACCTTCGCCTGGCCCTCACCCGCAGTGAAGTGTAAATTCGCTTTGAGGGTGGCTGGTTTTAATCACTGACCTTGGCAGTCTCCCTCACAGACATCAGTCTTCTGGATTTTAATTTTGAGACAGTTTGAGCATATCACAAGGTTAAATGGCAATGTTTCTGCCCCTTTCCTACTAATAGTATCTTCTTTTTACAGAGGAAGTGCCATAACCGTAGAAGCTCTGGTTTAAAGCTGAGCTTGACATGCGCATTTTAATAAAATCCGATATCGATATTTTCGCTCAAAGACTCAGAATTGCAGTGCTTGCTTAATGACCAAATAGAACAAAGCTTACCCTCTTAAAAAAAGTTATTTTTTAGGCTGACAACGCTGGCAAGAACAAGTACCTGTTGGCGTTATGTTGTAATCTTGTCGAGAAGAAAGTATTCGAAAAAATTCGTGTCAGCTTTCTCATGGTCGGGTGAGTCAAAGAATTTGAGGAAAGATTCGATATCACACAGCGTAAAGGGCATTTTATGACCGACGTCTGTGTAGTCTAACTCGGGGTCAGTTATCATTCTCTCTTTTAAAACCCTTCCCAGCCGAACGATGAAGCAAAATCTTATCTATCTGACTGGAATTCAATTTTTTCCAGAATGCTACATCCTCGCGTCCTCAGTGGCGCTCATTTGAAAGAGGAGGGTTTTAGCTATCGAATGCACCTTTCCCGAGGAATGTCTGCTGCCAGCGGGTGAAGCGGGTAAGAGATAGAGAGAAATTACCGCTTGCGCAAGTTTAAATTTTCAAACTCTGCACAGTACCCCCAAGCACAATTCAGAAGGACTAGCGCTGCCGATCCCTCTCTGCGCCTCTCTCGAAAATGCGCGTATTTGTCGTCTTTAGGCAACAGGGAATCGAATTGATCAAAAAATTAGTTGCTCGTCCACGTGGACGAGTATTCGTTCGACCAAGGTTGGGTTACATTTTTCTGTGTTGGATCCTGCTCCATCCCAGTTCTCCCATAGGACTTCAAACCCGTTTTGCCTATTGCCAGCCAGCAGTCATGAAGTGACCAGCTCTCATGGCAGCTTCCCTCTGTGCGTCTCCACTAGGAGAACCTTCACACGAAAACATCCTGTGCCAGCACCAGGGCGTCAGGATTATAGTTGGCGAGAATAAGGGGTCCTTCTCGACTGGTGATTAAAAACCATTCTCTTGATTCTCTTTTCGTTTGGCGTCCACCATTACCTGGTTGCTGGCTCAAACATTGTTGGAACAAACGCTTTAGCCAACTGAGCCACCGCACAGTAGCTGCTACTCTGAAGGTGGGGATTTTATCCGATCGATCTAAATCCAATTGAACCAATCCACTTATCGTTCTCGTTGTATTAGTTCGACCAGATCAGTCAATGCTTGGGCAATGCTTTTTCAGAGTGAATATTTGCGAAGGGGGTTCTGCGAAGCGGATTTCTATTTTTGGAGTGGGTCAAGCCCTTGACCCCCTTTTAAGTGGAGAGGGTGGAGAGGGGTGAGAGTGGAGCGGGATAGGAAGTCTAAAAATACGCATTTCTTGGTGGACATTCTTCTGTCCTTCACGTATG
The DNA here is from genome assembly GCA_030248295.1 of Mesodorylaimus sp. YZB2_4. Taxonomy (NCBI): domain Eukaryota; kingdom Metazoa; phylum Nematoda; class Enoplea; order Dorylaimida; family Dorylaimidae; genus Mesodorylaimus; species Mesodorylaimus sp. YZB2_4. The sequence goes on along the minus strand of JASANH010000786.1, from coordinate 6,143 downwards.
GTCTCAAATACAGAGTTTTTGGGTGATCCAATTCATATTATTATAGACACACACACGATGATATCGATCAGCTGTTTTTGTCTTTGTCACGATACTTGGCCAGGAACAACGCCTTCACGATCCCAGCCCTTTGCGATGCTATTCGACAATTCTCATCGTACAAGCCTGAGACTCATCATATGAACGCTGTTTTCGATTTCAAACAGTGGCTGAACCCACACATGCAACAGATCAGGCACCATAGCGAGCCTCATTGCTTTCGGATCGAGCAGAATGTGGATGGCAAAGCCGAAATTGTGTACAAGGTAAATCATAAACAGTTAGGTTTCTCTTCATTTTGCACCTTAAGTGGTTTTTGTTTTAGAATTGGTCCACAGACAAGGAATGGCTTCAGCGTAACACCGTCGATGAGTCCGACAAGTATCTACTTCGAGATCACCCAGCATTGGTCAGTATATCGCCAGTACCGGTCGATTATTCGTCTATACAACTACAGAGCGACGAAAACGGTCGGCGTGGTGTAATAGCTTGTCTACCATCGTACAAGAAAGCTATGCACGGCGACGATGCTCTAAAATGGTGGGAGAATTTTATTTTCTTAACGTGAGAAACAGCTCGGCTCGGCTGCTTCCACGTCGCCTGTCTTTCCATTGACGCTTCTGCTCTCACCGACTCCATCATCGAACTAGAACGCTATCGAGTCGATCTCAGCTGATTGTCCATTGGACACCGCCTCTCGTCTGCAGCCAGTAAGATCATCATCTCCTTTGCATCAGCTAGGCGACCGCTTTGCAACCGCCATTCAACCATAATGTCCTTTATGCATGGAACTGCTGCCTGTTTCAGGTCACCATTGGGAAAGGAAAGCGCAAATTCCATTTGGCCGACTTGGCCGACGAAACCACGCTTGTCTTCAGTGTTGGCGCCATGGTTCTTGTTGATTGTCGCCCCACCTACGATTCTTGACCCCAGATTGGAGAGGTAAGACATTGTCACTGTGATAGTCTCATAAAGTTCCCCAGTTGGTGCTTTTCTCACGTAGGTCACAGAAAGCAATGATGCTCAGATTACTGTATTATGGTACTCGATGAAAGGTGGGATCTGCAAACTTTGCATGCAACCAAAGGCGCGAGAGGCTGGGGACGGGCGACGTAAGCGACGGAAGATCGTTGAAGCGGTGAACGAATCGATACCCAAAGGAGCGGTTTGGTCAGATGGCCTCCAACTCACTGGTACTCAACGACTGCCGCAGTGCGCTCAAGAAGCTTTGAAGGCGTACGGATCGTAAGTCTCCATGCTTCTGTAGATAGGTTCTAGACAACCCTTGGGTTGAACCAGTTGTAGGTAGTGTTTTTTTCTAGTCGACCACGGCTCGACCGGTGATGGGACTTGCCTTGTATTTATTTTTTTCTGTTAATGTATTTTTTGTACTTTTTGTGTCCTGCAAGCAGAAGCTCAGAGGACTGACAGCTGATCTACAATGCGAACTTTCAGTAGCTTGTAGTTACCAGTTATCACAATGAGCATGAGTAGGCATTGCCTGCTCCACGCCCAGCTTGCAGGTTTTAGGCGTGCCTGGCTATGATCAGCACCTTCACGTGGTGCCAGGTGAAAACGAAGCTTCTACTGCCTCCTTGCAATCGGAGCGTCGGCGAAGGCTGATCATTTAGAGGCCTAAGTTGGTCTCTCGTTTTTAGTGAAGGATAAGGTGAATTAGCTGTCTGAGTGAGCTCGTCTTTTCTGTCAGAGAGGAGAGGGAGTAAGTGAGCTGTCCGAGTAAGATTCTCCCTCATTCAAGCCAAGACAATGTGTGATTAAGGTGCAGCAGTGAGTTCGCTTTCTCTTTCAGCCAGTAGAGGCAGTAAGTGAAGTGCAGTGCGTTCACCCCTTGTTATACCTAGGGGGGAAGGGGGGGAAGGTAGTAAGCGAGCTGTCTCGGTGAGTTCGCCCCTTGTTCTGGGAGAGTGTGAAAGTGAGGTGCAGGAGTAAGTTCGCCCCTTGTTTCGCCTAGAAGGGGTAGTAGTGAGCTATCTCGGTGAGTTCGGCCCTTGTTCTAGCTAGGAGAGGCTGTAAGTGAGCTGTGTGTGTGATCGAGTTTGGCCTCACTTTCGAGCTAGTCAAGTGTGTGAGTGAGGTGCAGGAGTGAATTCGCGCCTTGTTCTAGCTGAGAGAGGGAATGAGTGAGCTGTCTTAAGGAGTTCTTTCCTTGTTTCAGCTGTGTGAGGAAGTAAGTGAGCTGTCTCAGTGTATTTTCTCTTTGTTCTGTTTTGGAGAGAGATTGAGTCAGTTTTCTGAGTGGCTTTGTCCCTCATTTCAGATGGAGGATGAGGTAATTTGGCTGTGTAAGTGAGCTTTCCTCTTGTTTCAGCTAAAAACGGGAATGTATCACCTGTCTAAGTGAGTTCATCTCTTGTGTCACTTAGGAGAGCCGGTAATTGAGCTGCCTGAGTAACATCCTCCCTCTTTCAAGCTGGGACAATTTTTGAGTGAGGAGCAGGAGAGTTTGCCCTTTTCTCAGCTGGGAGAGGGAGTAAGTGAAGTGTCTGAGTGAGATGCTGCCTCGTTCCAGCTCAGAGAATGTGTGTGAGGTGCAGGAGTGAGTTCGTTTCTTGTTCCACCTGTAAGAGGTGGTAAGTGAACTGTCTGATTGTGTTTTCTCTCTGTTTCAGTTGGGAGAGCGAGTGAGTCGGTTTTTTGAGTGGCTTTGTCCCTCATTTTGAATGAAGAATGGGGTAAGTGGGCGGTTTGAGTTAGATTCTCCCTCATTTCGGCTCAGAAAATGTGTGAGTGTGGTGCAGAAAGAAGTTCGACCCTTGTTTCAGCCAGAAGAGACAGTAAGTGTGGTGCAGGAGTTAGTCGCTCCTTGTACCAGCTGGGAGAGGGAGTACGTGAGGTGTCTGCGTGAGATTCTCCCTTATTTCAGCCTGGAAAATGTGTGAGTGAGGCGCAGGAGTTAGTTTGCCCTTCATCCCATCTAGGAGAGGGTGTTAGTGAGTGCTGTGAGAGATTCTCTCTCATTCCAGCTAGGAGAGTCTGTGAGTGAGGTGCAGGGGCCAGGTAACTTCTTGTTTTAGCTAGAAGAGGGATTAAGTTGAGTGTCCGCGAAAGTTCCTGCTCCATTTCTCTTAAAAAAATGTGTGAATGAGATGCAGGAGTGACTTCGCTTCTTATTCCAGCTAGGAGAGGTTGTGAAGGAGTGCATAAAAGAGATTTTCCCAAAATTTAGCTTGAAAAATGTGTGAGTGAGGTGCAGGAGTAATGTCGCTACTTGTTACAGCTTGAAGAGGCAGTGAGTGGGCTGTCTGAGTGAGTTAGTTTCTTGTGTCAGAGAGAAGAGGCAGTAAGTGAGCTTTTTGTGTCAAGATTCTTTCTCATTCTGGCCAGGACAATGAGTTAGTGAGGTTGAATAGTGAGTCAGTCCCTTATTCCACCTAGCTAAGTTAGCGAGTGAGGTGCAGGAGCAAGTTTGTTTCTTGTCTCAGCTGGATGGGTGAGTGAGTGAGCTGTCTGAGTCAGTTTCCTGCTTTTTCTCAGGTGGGAGAGTGTGTGAGTGAGGTGCAGAAATGATGTTGCTACTTGTTTTAACTAGGAGAGGGACTTAATGAGCTGTCTGAGTGAGTTCGTCGTTTGTTTTAAATCACGTCATGCTCATGCTAAAAGATTCGTTCTGTTCGATTCATATATGCCAACAATCAGCTTACAGCTCTTGATCACACTCGGAGAACCAAGAGCAATGTCGCTGTCATGTAAAAAATTAAACGATAATAATAAAAAGATGTTTTGTTGATAGGATCATGAAGTCTTGATTTACTTTTCTATGGATTTATCTCTTTCTACATAAGCTATTGAAGCTACGTTGTTTTTTGGTTTCTGTAATTTTTTTGTTTTTTGAACCCCTCCTTTACTTATGAACAACATGGACTTACAAACTTTGTTTCCAATTGCTTTTTCGGACAATTTTTCTATGTCTTTGTTGAGGCACTGATTTGCAGCAAGAAGTGTCGAAACTTCAATAATGGATTCTTGGAGCAGTATTGGGTTTTGATTATGATTATGATTATGATTATAAGTTTCTCCTTTTTTGCTTTCGATCTGTTAAACTTTCGAAATGACAACAATCTTGCACAAGCTTTCCTCGGAACTGGCGAAATGCGATCGGTTCGGGAAATTGAAATTAAAATGAATGAAATATGTTGTCAAACATTTTTCAATAGCCGATTCTTCAAAACGTTTGTCGACGGCTTTGGTGGGAAATACCGAAATACCGAGAGTCAAACTGTCAGGAATGCCGAGTGTATCATCAATAACAACAGCCGAAAATCACATCAACAAGGGAAATCGATCAAATCCAGAACTTTGTCAATGTTCTCACGCGACCGATCACGCAATCGATGAATGACAATCAATAATTGAAAATCAGGACCACCTCGACATTTGTATTTGATTGAAATGATCGGCAAAATCAAAAACATTTTCACCTTCAACAAAATTGATGGATTTTTCAGGAAACAGAGTGATAAGCGTCAATATTCCACCCATGAGCACGTCGAACGTGGTGGTATCTTTGTGAGACAGGTTTTTTTTCAAATTTCGTGTAAAATTGTGAGGGGTAATGGTTCGAATCTTCAAGCCACGGATCGAGTCTCTATGACGCCATTCCTAACCAACACCCTGTTCAAACGAGTGGCATCATTTTAGACTGGTACGTATTTTTTTTCCTTACTCTCTGTGCAAAACTGGTGTTTCCTCATCATTTTCCTGCTTCCAGGCCAGATGATCACACCAGTCACTCAACAAAGTTTCCATTATACAAGTTTTTTTGTGGCGTTGATCAATCTCAGGTGCCATGCTTGTATCTAAAAATGCTGTTTTTTATCTAAGCGTTATATCTAATCTCGCCCTTTTCTTAGCGAAGATCACAATGCGGTTCTTGTTGGGCGAGAGTACTGTAGTTTGTGATTATTGGATCGCAAGAGCGAGAGCGACACCGACATGGTTAGCGATTGGACTGGATTGGAAATTCAGTCAAATCTTTGAAAAAGGGCCGTCCTGTTTTCCGGGTCACGTCAGGTGACTTTGATGGGTAGAATAATTGACGAAATTGCGCTGTGCCCAAACTTTCCCCACCCGCATAGGCAACCGATTGAGACTGGCAATTAGAGTTCTTGCAGGGGCTTCCTCATAACGGGGATGGTGTTTGGCTTGTTCGCATAACATTTTGAACACCAATTATGCTGCGAGAAGACACCAAAAACCTCTCATTCTCGGGCATGGAGCAACAATCGATGCTTGATGCTTGCTCGAATGATAAAGGAACGAGAAAATGCAAAACCCGGACATTGACCATCGTCCACTCTATGAAGCATGAGAAATCAAGGTTGGTAAATATTGCCGAAAACACAATAGAGATGGCAACAGTTTATCCATATAGTCTACCAAGAATGTGAGAAGTACTAAATCAGAAAATTGCATACTTTCTGGGTTTAATAAATTCGTCAAGAAATAGCATCTCCTCCATGAAAATCCACTGCTTTGTTTTGCGGCGCTTAGCTGAAGATCCACTAGGGGGCTTCTTTGGTTTTTTCTTCTTCCCATATGTGGTGCGCAGATTTCGCCAAATCGACTTCGTATCCCCTATAACACGCATGCGAGGAATTATCTAGAGTTAATTATTCAAAACTGCATGACATAGCAACACGGCTAGTCATAATTCTTTTCACGGGTCCGTGACAGTCTGTAGCCTCCCTTTTCCGATCATTACTAAATCATCAGAAAGCCCGCGCAAGCTTGATTTACATACCTCTAAAATCGGGAAATATATGGAGGATCGAACTCTCGATTTCCATCCAAGCATTTGCACATTTCACTGAATCATGGTAAGATTTTTCCTTGCAATCGTAAAGAAAGCGCCGGTTTTTCACTTCCCTAATCAGCACTTTTTTAATTTCCACCTCGTCTCCGCTACCGTCGTCCTCGTTTTCTGATCCGCTACGATCACGATCTTCGTTATCGAGATCCTCCCCACCTGTCGAATCCATTCCGAAAAATGGCATTTTTCAGTCCGTTTTCAAAAACCCCTCGCAAAAATCCTTCGCAAACGGTATTTCAATCGACAACTGACAACTGGCTCGCTGACATTAAAA
>JASANH010001101.1:0-11389 GCA_030248295.1 Mesodorylaimus sp. YZB2_4 | reverse complement strand
AAGCCCTTTGGAAATTAAACGCATCATGATTTACGCTACTTCACATAAATTTTTAATTTGCAAGTTGTATCGGTTTTGTGCACTATAATATAGGAAATAATAGAAGTCTAGAAAGTGAAATTTCGCCCCATTAGCGATCAAGCCCTGAATAAGTCAATGGGATCATGATTCAGACTACTCGACGTAATCATGTGATAAGAATATTTCTGTGTAGTGCCAGTATAATAATAAAGGAAAACAGGAAAGTCAATCGACAGTTACTGTCGTCCCATGAGCGATCAAGCCCTATGGAAATCAAATGCATCATGATTTAAGCTACTTGACATAATTTTCTAATTTGCAAGTTTAATCAGTTCTGTGCTCTATAAGATAGGAAATGATAGAAGTCTAGAAACTGAAATTCCGCCCCATCAGCGATCAAGCCCCGAATAAGTCAATAAGATCATGATTCAGACTACTCGACGTAACCATGTGATAAAAATATTTTTGTTGAGTGCCAGTTTGATAATGAAGGAGAACAGGGGAGTCAATCGACAGTTACTGTCGTCCCATCAGCGATCAAGCCCTATGGAAATCAAACGCATCATGATTTAAGCTACTTGACATAATTTTCTAATTTGCAAGTTTGATCAGTTCTGTGCACTATAAGATAGGAAATAATAGAAGTCTAGGAACCGAAATTCTGCCCCATCAGCGATCGAGCCCCGGATAAGTCAATGAGATCATGATTCAGACTACTCGACGTAACCATGTGATAAGAATATTTCTGTGTAGTGCCAGTATAATAATAAAGGAAAACAGGGAAGTCAATCGACAGTTACTGTCGTCCCATGAGCGATCAAGCCCTATGGAAATCAAACGCATCATGATTTAGGCTACTTGACATGATTTTCTAGTTTGCAAGTTTGATCAGTTCTGTGCACTATAGGATGGGAAATAATAGAAGTCTAGAAACTGAAATTCCGCCCTATCGGCGATCAAGCCCCGAATAAGTCAATAGGATCATGATTCAGACTACCCGACGTGACCATGTGATAAGAATATTTTTGTTGAGTGCCAGTACAATAATAAAGGAAAACAGGGAAGTCAATCGACAGTTACTGTCGTCCTATGAGCGATCAGGCCCTAAGAGAATCGAAGGCATCATGATTCAAGCTACTTGACATAAATTTTTAATTTGCAAGTTGTATCGGTTTTGTGCACTATAAGATAGGAAATAATAGAAGTCTAGAAAGTGAAATTTCGCCCCATTAGCGATCAAGCCCCGAATAAGTCAATGGGATCATGATTCAGACTACTCGACGTAATCATGTGATAAGAATATTTCTGTGTAGTGCCAGTATAATAATAAAGGAAAACAGGAAAGTCAATCGACAGTTACTGTCGTCCCATGAGCGATCAAGCCCTATAAAAATCAAACGCATCATGATTTAAGCTACTTGACATGATTTTCTAGTTTGCAAGTTTGATCAGTTCTGTGCACTATAAGATGGGGCATAATAGAAGTCTAGAAACTAAAATTTCGCCCCATCAGCGATCAAGCCCCGAATAAGTCAATGGGATCATGATTCAGACTACTCGACGTAATCATGTGATAAGAATATTTCTGTGTAGTGCCAGTATCATGATAAAGGAAAACAGGGAAGTCAATCGACAGTTACTGTCGCCCCATGAGCGATCTAGCCCTAAGAAAATCGAAGGCATCATGATTTAAGCTACTTGACATAATTTTCTAATTTGCAAGTTTGATTGGTTCTGTGCACTATAAGATAGGAAATAATAGAAGTCTAGAAACTGAAATTCCGCCCCATCAGCGATCAAGCCCCGAATAAGTCAATAGGATCATGCTTCAGACTACTCGACGTAACCATGTGATAAGAATATTTTTGTTAAGTGCCAGTTTGATAATAAAGGAGAACAGGGGAGTCAATCGACAGTTACTGTCGTCCCAACAGCGATCAAGCCCTATGGAAATCAAACGCATCATGATTTAAGCTACTTGACATAATTTTCTAATTTGCAAGTTCGATCAGTTCTGTGCACTATAAGATAGGGAATGATAGAAGTCTAAAAACTGAAATTCCGCCCCATCAGCGATCAAGCCCCGAATAAGTCAATAGGATCATGATTCAGACCACTCGACGTGACCATGTGATAAGAATGGTTTTGTCAAGAGCCAGTACAATAATTAAGGAAAACAGGGAAGTCAATGGACAGTTACTGTCGTCCCATGAGCGATCAAGCCCTATGGAAATCAAACGCATCATGATTTAAGCTACTCGACATAATTTTCTAATTTGCAAGTTTGATCAGTTCTGTGCACTATAAGATAGGAAATGATAGAAGTCTAAAAACTGAAATTCCGCGCTATCAGCGATCAAGCCCCGAATGGGTCAATAGGATCATGATTTAGACTACTCGACGTGACCATGTGATAAGAATATTTTTGTTAAGTGCCAGTGCAATAATAAAGGAAAACAGGGAAGTCAATCGACAGTTACTGTCGTCCCATAAGCAAGCAAGCCCTATGGAAATCAAAGGCATCATGATTCAAGCTACTCGACATAATTTCCTAATTCTTAAGTTTTATGGGTTTCGTGTACTATAAGATAGCAAATGATGAAAGTCTAGAAACTGAAATTTCGCCCCATCAGCGATCAAGCCCTGAAAAAGTCAATAAGATCATGATTCAGACTACTCGACTGAATCATTTGATAAGAATATTTCTGTGTAGTGCAAGTATGATAATAAAGGAAAACGGGGAAGTCAATCGACAGTTACTGTCGTCTTATGAGCGATCAAGCCCTTTGGAAATCAAACGCATCATGATTTAAGCTACTTGACATAATTTCCTAATTTGCAAGTTTGATCGGTTCTGTGCACTATAAGATAGGAAATAATAAAAGTCTAGAAACTGAAATTTCGCCCTATTAGCGATCAAGCCCCAAATAAGTCGATGGGATCATGATTCAAACTACTCGACGTAACCATGTAATGAGAATATTTCTGTGTAGTGCCAGTATAATAATAAAGGAAAACAGGGGAGTCGATCGACAGTTACTGTCGCCCCATGAGCGATCTAGCTCAAAGATAATCAAAGGCATCCTGATTTTAACCAAAATTCGACATAATTTTCTAATTTGCGAGTTTGATTGGTTCTGTGCACTATAAGATAGGAAATAATGGAAGTCCAGAAACTGAAATTCCGCCCCATCAGCGATCAAGCCTCGAATAAGTCAATGGGATCATGATTCAGACTACTTGACGTAATCATGTGATAAGAATATTTCTGTGTAGTGCCAGTATAATAATAAAAGAAAACAGGGAAGTCAATCGACAGTTACTGTCGTCCCATGAGCGATCAAGCCCTATGGAAATCAAACGCATCATGATTTAAGCTACTTGACATAATTCTCTAATTTGCAAGTTTGATCGGTTCTGTGCACTATAAGATAGAGAATAATAGAAGTCTAGAAACTGAAATTCCGCCCCATCAGTGATCAAGCCCCGAATAAGTCAATAGGATCATGATTCAGACTACTCGACGTAACCATGTGATAAAAATATTCTTGTTGAGTGCCAGTACAATAATAAAGGAAAACAGGGGAGTCAATCGACAGTTACTGTCGTCCCATGAGCGATCAAGCCCTATGGAAATCAAACGCATCATGATTTAAGCTACTTGACATAATTTTCTAATTTGCAAGTTCGATCAGTTCTGTGCACTATAAGATAGGGGATGATAGAAGTGTAAAAACTGAAATTCCGCCCCATCAGCGATCAAGCCCCGAATAGGTCAATAGGATCATGATTCAGACCACTCGACGTAACCATGTGATAAGAATATTTTTGTTAAGTGCCAGTTTGATAATAAAGGAGAACAGGGGAGTCAATCGACAGTTACTGTCGTCCCAACAGCGATCAAGCCCTATGGAAATCAAACGCATCATGATTTAAGCTACTTGACATAATTTTCTAATTTGCAAGTTCGATCAGTTCTGTGCACTATAAGATAGGGAATGATAGAAGTCTAAAAACTGAAATTCCGCCCCATCAGCGATCAAGCCCCGAATAAGTCAATAGGATCATGATTCAGACCACTCGACGTGACCATGTGATAAGAATGGTTTTGTCAAGAGCCAGTACAATAATTAAGGAAAACAGGGAAGTCAATGGACAGTTACTGTCGTCCCATGAGCGATCAAGCCCTATGGAAATCAAACGCATCATGATTTAAGCTACTCGACATAATTTTCTAATTTGCAAGTTTGATCAGTTCTGTGCACTATAAGATAGGAAATGATAGAAGTCTAAAAACTGAAATTCCGCGCTATCAGCGATCAAGCCCCGAATGGGTCAATAGGATCATGATTTAGACTACTCGACGTGACCATGTGATAAGAATATTTTTGTTAAGTGCCAGTGCAATAATAAAGGAAAACAGGGAAGTCAATCGACAGTTACTGTCGTCCCATAAGCAAGCAAGCCCTATGGAAATCAAAGGCATCATGATTCAAGCTACTCGACATAATTTCCTAATTCTTAAGTTTTATGGGTTTCGTGTACTATAAGATAGCAAATGATGAAAGTCTAGAAACTGAAATTTCGCCCCATCAGCGATCAAGCCCTGAAAAAGTCAATAAGATCATGATTCAGACTACTCGACTGAATCATTTGATAAGAATATTTCTGTGTAGTGCAAGTATGATAATAAAGGAAAACGGGGAAGTCAATCGACAGTTACTGTCGTCTTATGAGCGATCAAGCCCTTTGGAAATCAAACGCATCATGATTTAAGCTACTTGACATAATTTCCTAATTTGCAAGTTTGATCGGTTCTGTGCACTATAAGATAGGAAATAATAAAAGTCTAGAAACTGAAATTTCGCCCTATTAGCGATCAAGCCCCAAATAAGTCGATGGGATCATGATTCAAACTACTCGACGTAACCATGTAAGAGAATATTTCTGTGTAGTGCCAGTATAATAATAAAGGAAAACAGGGGAGTCAATCGACAGTTACTGTCGCCCCATGAGCGATCTAGCTCAAAGATAATCAAAGGCATCCTGATTTTAACCAAAATTCGACATAATTTTCTAATTTGCGAGTTTGATTGGTTCTGTGCACTATAAGATAGGAAATAATGGAAGTCCAGAAACTGAAATTCCGCCCCATCAGCGATCAAGCCTCGAATAAGTCAATGGGATCATGATTCAGACTACTTGACGTAATCATGTGATAAGAATATTTCTGTGTAGTGCCAGTATAATAATAAAAGAAAACAGGAAAGTCAATCGACAGTTACTGTCGTCCCATGAGCGATCAAGCCCTATGGAAATCAAACGCATCATGATTTAAGCTACTTGACATACTTCTCTAATTCGCAAGTTTGATCGGTTCTGTGCACTATAAGATAGAGAATAATAGAAGTCTAAAAACTGAAATTCCGCGCTATCAGCGATCAAGCCCCGAATGGGTCAATAGGATCATGATTTAGACTACTCGACGTGACCATGTGATAAGAATATTTTTGTTAAGTGCCAGTGCAATAATAAAGGAAAACAGGGAAGTCAATCGACAGTTACTGTCGTCCCATAAGCAAGCAAGCCCTATGGAAATCAAAGGCATCATGATTCAAGCTACTCGACATAATTTCCTAATTCTTAAGTTTTATGGGTTTCGTGTACTATAAGATAGCAAATGATGAAAGTCTAGAAACTGAAATTTCGCCCCATCAGCGATCAAGCCCTGAAAAAGTCAATGAGATCATGATTCAGACTACTCGACTTAATCATTTGATAAGAATATTTCTGTGTAGTGCAAGTATGATAATAAAGGAAAACGGGGAAGTCAATCGACAGTTACTGTCGTCTTATGAGCGATCAAGCCCTTTGGAAATCAAACGCATCATGATTTAAGCCACTTGACATAATTTCCTAATTTGCAAGTTTGATCAGTTCTGTGCACTATAAGATAGGAAATAATAAAAGTCTAGAAACTGAAATTTCGCCCTATTAGCGATCAAGCCCCAAATAAGTCGATGGGATCATGATTCAAACTACTCGACGTAACCATGTGATGAGAATGTTTCTGTGTAGTGCCAGTATAATAATAAAGGAAAACAGGGGAATCAATCGACAGTTACTGTCGCCCCATGAGCGATCTAGCTCAAAGATAATCAAAGGCATCCTGATTTTAACCAAAACTTGACATAATTTTCTAATTTGCAAGTTTGATTGGTTCTGTGCACTATAAGATAGGAAATAATGGAAGTCCAGAAACTGAAATTCTGCCCCATCAGCGATCAAGCCCCAAATAAGTCAATAGGATCATGAATCAGACTACTCGACGTAACCATGTGATAATAATATATTTTTGTTAAGTGCCAGTATAATAATAAAGGAAAACAGGGAAGTTAATCGACACTTACTGTTGTCCCATGAGCGGTCAAGCCCTATGGAAATCAAACGCATCATGATTTAAGCTACTTGACATAATTTTCTAATTCTTAAGTTTCATGGGTTTTGTGTACTATAAGATAGCAAATGATAGAAGTCTGGAAACTGAAATTTCGCCCCATCAGCGATCAAACACCGAATAAGTCAATGGGATCATGATCCAGACTACTCGATGTAACAATTTGATAAGAATATTTTTGTTGAGTGCCAGTATAATTAAAAAGGAAAACAGGGGAGTCAATCGACAGTTACTGTCGCCCCATGAGCGATTAGGCCCCATGGAAATCAAACCCATCATGATTTAAGCTACTTGACATAATTTTCTAATTTGCAAGTTTGATTGGCTCTTTGCACTATAAGATAGGAAATAATAGATGTCTAGAAACTGAAATTCCGCCCCATCAGCGATCAAGCCACGAATAAGTCAGTAGGATCATGATTCAGACTACTCGACGTAACCATGTGATAAGAATATTTTTGTGTAGTGCCAGTATAATAATAAAGGAAAACAGGGAAGTCAATCGACAGTTACTGTCGTTCCATGAGCGATCAAGCCCTATGGAAATCAAGCGCACCATGATTTAAGCTACTTGACATAATTTTCTAATTTGCAAGTTTGATTGGTTATGCGACCTATAAGATAGGAAATAATAGAAGTCTAGAAACTGAAATTCCGCCCAATCAGCGATCAAGCCCTAAGGAAATCGAAGGCATCATGATTCAAGCTACTTGACATAATTTTTTAATTCGCAAGTTTCATGGGTTTCGTGTACTATAAAAAAAAAATACTAGAAACTGAAATTTCGCCCCATCAGCGATCAAACCCCGAATAAGTCAATGGGATCATGATCCAGACTACTCGATGTAACAATTTGATAAGAATATTTTTGTTGAGTGCCAGTATAATTAAAAAGAAAACAGGGGAGTCAATCGACAGTTACTGTCGCCCCATGAGCGATTAGGCCCCATGGAAATCAAACCCATCATGATTTAAGCCACTTGACATAATTTTCTAATTCGCAAGTTTGATTGGTTCTCTGCACTATAAGATAGGAAATAATAGAAGTCCAGAAACTGAAATTTTGCCCCATCAGCGATCAAGCCCTGAATAAGTCAATGGGATCATGATTCAGACTACTCAACGTAACCATGTGATAAGAATATTTTTGTTAAGTGCCAGTATAATAATAAAGGAAAACAGGTAAGTCAATCGACAGTTACTATCGTCCAATGAGCGATTAAGCCCTATGGAAAGAACACATCGCGTTTTGCTGCGGCAGAGGCAGGTCGGTTGCCTTCTTCTCCGTTTATGCACCCCAACTAACGCAGTAGCGCTATACCTCGCTACGTGTGCAATCGTTCCGGGCCGCCCGCCTTGCCTACTGCCACGTGTACCTTCCGCACGGTGGCCTCGAAAGTTCTCGTTTTCCCGATTCTGATCAGCCTTTTTTTTTTGATCAGCATTTTTTCTTGTGACCCTTCCTGATCAAAACGGCGTCGATCAAGAGGAAGTTCGTGAGGAGTCCATCGACTACGTCTCCCAAATCGAGACCACAACACCGTCTTCATAATTTTTTCCAACCGCTTCAAGAGCAGTCCCCGCCCAATTCGACGTCTGATACAATGGCAATCGAAACAACACCATCAATCGATCCGTCAGCCCCAGTGTCCAATGCCAATATTATGGACGTGGTCAAGACGGCAATGCAACCTTCCTACGACATGATTCGTGAGCAGGGCCAAGATTTGGGGATGGTCAAGGGTCGAGTAAAGGCTGTGGAAGATCGCCAAGAATTGTTGGAAAGGAAGGTTCGTGCGTCGTCTGTAATTATTTTCAACTTCCCTATCTCGAAATACAAGCTGTCCAAGCAGTCAACCAACAAGACGGCAGTGATGCGGGCTTTTTTGGTCGAGGTGATGGGTATCTCAACTAAGCAAGCCGACGGTATGGCATTTCGATCAGTTTCCATCAGCTCCACCAACACCGTCTACCTCGATTTCATCGATTTTGATGACAAAGAAGTATGCCGTCAACACATCAAGAATCTGATCGAGTACAACAAGGCGCATTCGAGTGAGAAACGTATTGTATGGAAACCGGATCTCACCCAACAACAGCGGGAGGAACAGCGGCGTCGGCAGGATTCGAACCGTGGCAAGGGTGGTCAGCGTCAGGACGAAAATAGGCGTAAGTGATTCTTTGATTCAGACAGGCCGGGGGTCTAGGTGCGTACTTTTTTTGGGTCTGCTTTTCTTCTCCTTCGTTTACACCTCCAGGTTTACACTAGGTCGCAATAAGTGATAGAAAACGTAAATGGTATCACGTTCTTCTCCCTTCGTGCTTGTTCTCTGAATGAGTGCTCATAATCTATTTTATGTTTATGCATCTCAACTTGCTGAGAGCCCCCCGGCCAGTGCTAGGATGGTAGGATAACCTTGCTCGAATATGTGCGGGTGGGAGGGTACACAATTCAATTAAATTCGACATGCATACACATGCAGAATGACCACAGCCCAACGCGGTTTCTTACTCGTGTTTAGACCAGAGTGGCGTGGTCAGGGAGCTACTTACTTAGTGGTTACTTGAGCCTTTCTACTCTGGCTTGCCAGGCACAACTTGTTGGTTACTTGTGACTTCTCTTTCAGCTGAAGACCTGGTCTCCAGGCACAATTTGTTGGTTACTTGTGACTTCTCTTTCAGCTGAAGACCTGGTCTCTAGGCACAACTTGTTGGTTACTTGTGACTTCTCTTTCAGCTGAAGACCTGGTCTCCAGGCACAACTTGTTGGTTACTTGTGACTTCTCTTTCAGCTGAAGACCTGGTCTCTAGGCACAACTTGTTGGTTACTTGTGACTTCTCTTTCAGCTGAAGACCTGGTCTCTAGGCACAACTTGTTGGTTACTTGTGACTTCTCTTTCAGCTGAAGACCTGGTCTCTAGGCACAACTTGTTGGTTACTTGTGACTTCTCTTTCAGCTGAAGACCTGGTCTCCAGGCACAACTTGTTGGTTACTTGTGACTTCTCTTTCAGCTGAAGACCTGGTCTCTAGGCACAACTTGTTGGTTACTTGTGACTTCTCTTTCAGCTGAAGACCTGGTCTCTAGGCACAACTTGTTGGTTGCTTGTGGCTTTTCTTTCAGCTGACCGTGGTCTTCAGTCGTGTGCCAACGTTACTTGCTGTTGTCCTATTATAGAAATAGTCCTGGCTTGCCAGATTCACCTACAACTTACTTGTGTTTGTCTTTTTTTCGACATGGTATTTCACGTTTTCATAACCCTTTACCAATCATGGGTTCGTTCAGATCTCTTCAGCAGGTCACAGCGCTTTTTTTCCTCTACTGCTACCCTGATTGCTGGTCAGTGTGTGTCCGTTTGGTCTCCCAAGCTTGGGATAATCAGTGGTCGCTAGGCTGGCCCTCGGATAGTCTTACCAGGGATTCCAATGTAGCAGGTATAGTGTATCATACTGTACAACATGGCGTACAACTATTTATTCTCGACTACTAACGTGCGTGGTATAGGTACTGAACTGAAAAGGAAGGAGGTGGTTGCGTGGATGAAGGATAGGGGCTTTGACATCAATTTCTTACAGGAGACACATAGCGTGGAATCGAAGGAATCAGTATGGCAGCATCAGTGGGGCTTCAACCATAGCATGTACTTCTCACACGGCACTGAGCTAGCGCGGGGAGTCGCCATTGTTATGAAACGAGGCAGTGATATAGTAGTCGAACGGTCATGGCGTGACAGGGATGGCAGGTGCATTATGTTGGAGGCGCAGTTGAAGGACCTCAAGGTAATCCTTGTCAACCTGTATAGTCCAAATACGACAGCGGAACAAGTGGAATTTTTTCTGCGCATGAGGTTAGCACTAACACTGTTCAACATGAGCAACTTATCTGTCATTATTGGTGGCGATTTTAATGTCGCGATGAACCTTGATCTCGATAAGTCTGGTGGAAACACGGGGTTCAAGAAAAAGCCTGTAGTGGACTGTGTCCATTTGATTCATTCTGATTGGAATTTGTTAGATTGCTGGCGAGAGATGCACCCACTTACACGACAATACACTTGGAAGCAGCCCCATCCCAATGTGAAATGCCGGCTTGATTACTGGTTGGTACCAGCGTCACTGTACGGGGAGGTCATAGATGGGAAAATTGTACACGCCCACTTTAGCGACCATAACAGTGTCATGTTCCACTTACAAGGGCCAACGTACCAGGTCAAGGGTCCTGGACTGTGGCGTTTGAACACGATGCTTCTACAGGATGAACAATATGTAGCTATTATCCAAGATCGAATTGCAGTGGCGCTATCAGAGACTGACGGTTGGGATCATAAACTGAGATGGGACTACATAAAGATGGCAGTGAGAGATACTTCCATGCAATATAGCGCGCACTCTAACTCCAAACGGGTGCGTCGTAAGTTGAGAGTGCAAGTCGCGCTCGATGAACTCGAGATGCGTTTTGACAGCCTAAGCGAGGCGGAGCTAGCGTGGTGGGATGCCCTAAAAGCTGAGATGAGCGCCTTAGCCAAGGACGATGCACGTCGAGCAATCTTGCGCTCACGGGTACGGTGGCTTGCCTTGGGGGAAAGACCAACTAAATACTTCATGGGTTTAGAAAAGCGAAACCAAGTGCGAAAAACAATGACTAAGCTTATTGATGAAGTAGGACAAATGGTGTCTGACCCTAAGGGTGTTCTTTCTGTGGCGCACGCCTTCTTTTCAAAGACTTACAAAAACGAGTCTGTAGACGAAGGCACGACCGAAGCGTGGTTTGAGAGAGTTGCTTTAAATGACGAATGCAAACTGAGTCAAGAAGCTCGGGATCAGCTGGATCGCCCTGTGGATCCCGCAGAGTACATTACTGCAGTAACGAAAATGACTTCAGGGAAGACACCGGGCAGGGACGGGTTACCTAT
>JASANH010000050.1:0-11435 GCA_030248295.1 Mesodorylaimus sp. YZB2_4 | reverse complement strand
TATGTCTGCTACGCCAGCAACATCTATTGCGCGACTGACTTCGGTGACAGTGTTCAAATCACAATTCAACGTCTCAGTTATGATTAACGATTTTAAGAATCTCTCTTCGCCCCCATCATCCGAGTTTCATGACGAGTCGGTGCCTTGGTATGTGCACTTGATTCATTCGATTATTGGTTGTTTGAGCGGTGCTGGTGCAATTACGGTTTTCGTTTTTCGTCGAAGAATTCGAATTTCGTTTCAAAATTTTATTTCACCCGCGAGAAGAATGGAACGATCTCGAAGATCGTATTCGGATGTACAAGTAAGATTTAAAGTGTCTTTTTCATTTTGAGTTCACTCGAGGTTAAGTTAGATTGAACTAGGTTGGGTTAGGATAGGATAGGTTAGGTTAGTTTGGGTTTGGCTCGGTTCAGCTCAGCTCGGCTCGATGGATAGGGGTTGGTGGCTAGCCTTAGATCTGCATAATCTTATCTAATCTGATCTGATCTAAGCTTACACACACAATAGGTTATGTTAGGTTAAGGTGGACGAACTAGGAAAGGCTGCAAAAAAATGAGCTAGTTGGCAAGTTTGATAGATTTAGCTTATTTCTGATTAGGTCCAAACCTATATTAGATTATTCCTTGATGGACAAGCTAGGTCGGGGCTGCGGAGAGATTAACTTGTTGATAAGTTTGGTAGATTAAGCTTATTTCTAATGATATTCAATTTATATTAGATCAATCTTTAGTGTAGGTAACAATTTTTATGTTAATGTTTGTTTAGCGCGCCGAACGAATTAGACAACAAGAAAACGACTTTTTCTATAATGTCTATCGAAATAGACAAGCGCGTAATGGTAAGTTAACATTCTGATGTAATAATCAAAATTTAAAAATTCTGCAAAAAATGATTGCATATGTAGAAACCAAGGTGTTTACAGTGGATGAGGGTGCGCAGAGACGTGTTGCCGCTGCTCATCGCTGTGCCCAACCGACACCAACGGCCCCCGTCGACGACTCGCAGCTGCCATCAAACGCAATCGTCCTATCCCATGTCAACGGTGCACCAGTGTTGCTTCCTGGTACTAGCACTGCACCAAAACCATCGACCACGATTATCGAAGCGAAGGCGGACGTGAATTTCAGTTCATTTTCGTTATGTTCAGAAGAAGCCAAAGAAGAAGAAGAAAATGAGCAAGATGGTGAGTATGATCAGGACCCTCACTCGACTGGTAAGCACGCTTCTTTTTAATTATTTTCAAATTCCAAATTCATTTAATTTTATAATTTATTTTTTCGTAGGTTTTCAAACAGAACCACCGGGCTTAAAGATTGAGGCGTTCAATCGTGATCGTGAAGATTGAGGCGTTCAATCAAGATCGTGAGATCGATGTTCCGAATGGAGTGTTTTTGAGATATCCATTAGTTGCAAGTAGGATTATACAATTCAGAAACTGATAAAATTTTTCATTTTATTTTTTCTATCTTGGGTGATAAGAAAAAATTAGGGTTTTGGAGGGGTTTGGTTTTGTGGGGGGGTGTGGGTTGGGGGGGGTTGTTTGTGTGTTGTGTGTGGTGTGGTGGAAAACCAAGGCATGGCTGAGGAAATAAACGAAAAAGTGAAACACAAAGGAAACAACAGCAAGAGAGACTGGGGCTCAATGAAGAATAACGAAGAGATGACATATTTGATGTGACGATCTTGTGATTGTTCACGATGATCTTCGTCGAGTTGATTGGAGTGAAGCGAAAGAGAGAGGGAAATGTAATAAAAAGAAAAAGCTAAAAGCAAAGCAACAAACAAAAAAAACCACAAAAAAACACGTTATATCGAAATAAAATAAACTAGACACAAAAACAAAAAAACCTTTTATACCAACTTACCCCAAAACAATAAAAAACAAAATCAAAAAAACTCTTATCCTCACATTTCCCTTTCAAAATCCAGTTTTGTTTTTCGAGCATATCATGCATTCAATACTTGCGTGGACCAACTATCTCTACCCTCTACTCCCTATTCACCACCCTCCACCCATACATAAACATTTACCACTACTACACATAACAAACATCAAACTAATCTATTTCACGTCTCATAACTACATGCTAACTTGATGCTTTGCTGCTGGCCGCGTCTGATGTGGCGTGCGCAGCTGACTGGTCTGGCGTGCTTTATCGATCGATCTCGTCGGGCTGGGTGCTCGTGCTGGCTGCGTCGGCTGCCGCCCGCGTGCGCGCTGCTGGTCTGGCGAGCTTTTCGATCGACTTTCGGTGCGCTCGTGTATAATAAGGATCGATATGGCGTTTGGGTTTTCTCTTTTTTTGGGTCCAATCAAGTTGGAGTTCCTACGCGGCCAGCATTTGATATCGGTCTTTTTTTTTTTCGTCTTTTTTGGTCGCCCCCCTCCCCTTTCGCGGACCCTCTATATTTCTATCGTTTTTTTATGAGCGGATGCTCGCAAAGCAACTTAATGATCGACAGAAATACAAAAGCGTAAATAGTAGCTCTTTCGCAGCCGTTTCGCTATCCCTATTTTGCATAGCGATGCCCAGAGCGCTTGTTTGGATATTTATGCTCGGGAGCCGGATGGAGGAGAGATAAGCGACGCGTTATATCGCCCCCTCGCCTTGTTTTTTTTTTGCTCGGAAGGTTTCTTCGATATATTTCAACCCCCAGGTATTTTGGTTGATAAGAGAGGAGTCATGGATTTATTCCCCCCTCTCCATAGCGTTGGGATAGATATCGTTATCGATTTTTATTTTTCGTTATTGAAAGATTGTTTCTTTGTGGATCGTCTAGAGTGAAGCCTTTTTCTTTCTTGAGCTTGTTTATAGATCTTGATGATAGGCTTTGATTGGATGCGGGTGAGATTGTTGAGGATATTCGTCTCTGAACTTGATATATAGAAGTTGGAATTGCGCTTTTCTTTTTCTCTCCAGTAATATTCCATAATCAATGCGGAGATTTGAGCTCGATTTGCGCGTGAGCTGCGATAGAGTTTGATATTGTTTCCCGATCGTTGCATTGTCCCGAATCCACTCGCTGATCGTGTGGTTGATTGTGTGAATGAGCACGTATCTGGTGTCTTTCGAAGAAGTTCGGCACGTCTACAATTCGGGCACCCAAATGGACTAGTAAGTTGCTAATTTTCATCATCTTGTAAAATCTTGGGAAAGTCCTCCCTAATTGCTGTTAAAAAGCGGTTTTGTAAATCATTTAGAGTGATCTTTCTGCGCAAGGAAACCACTTTGGATTTAGTGAAAAAGACCTGGAAGGGGTGCAATGTAGGATTGGACGATCGTGTGCAGGAGATCAAAATTTATCGTCCTGCTATCAATCAATGTATTACCAATGCCCGTTTGATCCTTTCCAAATTTTCACCCAAGCAATTACAGGTATGATAAGTTCAAAAATTGATTTTGAAAATCGTAGTTTCATGCTCCATCCTTTTTCAGGACATCATGGAGATTGTGAATCAATTTTGGGTTCAACCTGGCGCCGAATTGACTTAAAGGAGCGGGGCCGAACTTCTTCGAAAGACACCAGATACGATTACTGGCTCGAATGTCACACAATCGAACCACACGATCAGCGAGTGGATTCGGGACAATGCAACGATCGGGAAACAATATCAAACGTCTTATCGCAGCTCACGCGGCAAATTTCGAGCTCAAATCTCCTGCAGTTTTTGATTCATGGAATATTACTGGATGAGAAGAAGGTAAAAGCGCTAATTTTTTCCAACTTTCTATATATCGAATGGTGTCAGTTAGACGAATCTATTCAACAATCTTCTACTTCCGCGTTATCCAATCAAAGCCTTTATCAGTTCTTAAGATTTTCTTATAAACGAGCTCAAGAAATTGAAAAAGTTTTTTGCTGTCTTACTCTAGACGAGTCCATTGTCAAATTGAAACGAATTTTCTTTTTCAATAACGATAAAATAAAAATCGATTTTTTCAAGGCCCTAAATGGTTTGTTTCGCAGTGGAGTAGGGGGGGGGGGGGCTGAAAAATGGCACGCGTGAGTGTTTAGTTTTAGCTCTATCTAAATTAAGGATGAAAAATAAAAGTTTCGAGAACAAGATCCCAATTTTAGAGAAATGTTGGGGGGCTAATATTTTACATTTACTGAACCCTTCAGAAAAGTATACGGATCGATTTGTGGATATAATGCGGGCTAACAATTCTGGCGGACTTCCGTTGTTGGTTATCATTAGTTTTGACAACGAAAAAACTTATAAAAGTTTTTTAAATCAATTTTGGCAGTCGGAAAATAAATCGATTTTAAATCGGTGCATTTTTTAACGATATTTTCTATCCCATTGACGCGTATGTTGAGAGTGGGGGGAATAAATCCAGTTTGGACTCCTCTCTGTATCGAACCTTAATTAATCCTGGGGGGTTTTTGAAATATATTTTCGAAGAAAGTCCTTTCCTTTTGGATGCAATAGAATACAAGTGCGATGGGGGCGTTGATTATAACACGTTCGCTTTATCTCCTCCAGTTTCCGGCTCCCTGGAGCATAAATTATCCAAACAAGTGCGCGTGTCTGGGTGTGCATCGCGTATGCAAAATAGGGATAGCAGAAACAGCCCCTGAAATTGAGCTGTACTTATTTGTGTTGCGCTGTTTTTGTTATTGTTTCTGTTTTCGATTCATGTAAGTGGTTTTTGCTTTTTGCGAGCATCCTTGCTGCGTATTTATAAAATACGTGATATTGGTAAATGTATAGATGTTGGGTCCGTGCTTGAATTAGGTGGGATGTGGTGGTGGCGACCAAAAAATGACTGAAAAATTTTTGTGTAAAAATATGATCCTGATGTGTTATCATTGAATGTGTGCTGTTGCGTCGTGTGCGTTAGGAACTCGTTTTGCAACTTTTGTTTTTGATGTTTTGTGGACCCAAATAAAAGAGAAAAACCCAAACCGCGTCATATCTTGATGGTTCCTGTATGTATGTTTTACACGAGCGCACCGAATAGTCGATCGATAAATGCTCGGCCAGACCAGTCAGCTGCGGCACGCGGGCGGCGAGCCAACGCAGCCAGCACGGAGCACCCAGCCTAGTGTACGGAGATCGATCGATAAATGCACGGCCAGACCAGTCAGCTGCGGCACGCGGGCGACGATCCAACGCAGCCAGCAGCCAACGCATCCAGGTCGCCTACTGCCGACATCAAATCGATCAGTTTGATGTTTGTTATGTGTAGTACATCGTAAGAGTATGGTTTATGTATGGGTGGACGGGTAGGTAGTCGGGCACGTAGACGGGTAGACGACCTAGTGGATCCACGCAAGTTTGAAAGCATGATATTCTCGAAAAATAAGACTGGATTTTGAAAGGAGAAAAATGTGAGGATAAACCGAGTTTTTCTGATTCTTGTTTTCCTATTGTTTTTGGGGTCAAAGTTGCGTATAAAAAGAGCCTTCTTTCCTGTTTTATCGTAGTCCTAGTTGACTTTATTCTCGATATAACGTCGATTTATTCTCGATACGAGTTTCCTCAATTTTGTTTGTACTTTCGATTCTTTGCTTGGTTAGCTTTTTCATTTCTTTTTTTTGCTCACAATTTTTCCCTCTCGTTTTTCGTGGTTTTGGTTTTCTTGCTTTTCACTTCCAAATCAACTCGACGAATTGATTCATGGTTTTTAAAAATTGTTTTTCACAATTGATTCGTCATCATTTTCAAATATTGTTTCGATTTCTCTTTTTTTCTTTTTTATTATTTCTTTTATTTGTGTGAGCCCCAGTTTTTTTTTCTCTATTGCTGTTGTTTACCGCTTAATCGTGTGTTTCACTTTTTGATTCGAGAACTTTATTTTCAGGTATCAGCCTCTGGTTTTTCTGCGATATGCGAATGTCGTGTCTCCAACAGCGATCAGATTCTTCGTTGCACAAATGGTCCAATTTTAATTTTTTTGAAATTTATTTTTTTTAATATTAATAGATAATTAATTTAAGAATTGTTTTATATAAAATTTATATGTATGATAATGTTTAGTTATTTTTTATTTTTTAATATAATATTTATTTAAATTGATAAAAAAAGAGTTTGTTTTTAAGGATTTGTGATAATGTGAAGTGAGGAAAAAGTAAATGTATTGTGTAAAAAAAAATGTAATAGTGGAAAAGATTATATTGTTATGGGTGTATAATTTTGGTTAATTAGATTGGTGTAAATGAAGAATAATGGGTTTTAGGTGGATAGATAGGGGGGATATGAAGAAAAATTGAGTGGAAAAGTTAGTGTGATAAATATAATTTATTTATGTAGAATATAAAGAAAAAAAGAAATATTGATGTAATAGGAGATGGAAAAAGAATAAATGAAGTGAAAAGAGTAAAAAAATAAATATAATTGATAGATTATAAGATAAAAGAATGGAAATGATTAGATAAGTGTAATAAAAAAAAATAGGTATAGGATAAAAAAAAAATAATAGTTATAATAAAATAAGTGAAATTAAAAGTAAAAAATGAATTGTATGAGTATATATATAAATAAAATGTGAAAATAGAATTGGGGTTATAGAAGTAAAAAATATGTGTGAATATGATAGAAATATAATGTAGGATTAGTGTGTGTGTGAATAAAAAGTATAAAGTTGGAGAGATTATTAAAGTATAAAGAGATAAAAAAAATGAAAAAAATAGATAGAATATAGGAAGAAAAAAGTATGATGTTAAGTTATTAAATTAATTTATAGTATAAATAATATTATTTGTATTTTGAAAATAGATTATTTGAAGTAGAAGAATTTAATATATTGGGATGGTGTTTGAAAATATGGATATAGAAAAAGGATATAAAGTAAAAGGGAGAATGATGGGGTTTTATAGTTAGTAGAGTTTAAAATAAAGGATAGTGGAAAAAGTAGAAGAGTGGTAAGGGAGGGTGAGAACAGGTAGTGAAGAATATATAGAGGAAAAATATAAAGTTGTAAAATAATAATTAAAGTTATATTAAAAATAAGAGGAGAAAAAAGGGAAAAAAAAAAAAGTGGAAGATAAAATGGTAAAATAAATAAAGGAAATAGAAAAGATAGAAGAGATAGGTAGAATTTATGAAAAATAATTAAGTGTCTAAAAATTAATTTAGGAAGTGTAATATAGCGTAAAATAAATGAGGAAAAAAAGGGAGAGTAAAAGATTAAAAAAAAAAGAAGGGGAGAATAGAAAAAAGAATATGTGGGTAATGAAAGATTAAGTACGTGAGGTTTAAGTTTAAATTAATTTTGTATATATAATGTAGAATATGGGAAAAAAATAATGGGGGAAAGAATGTGAAATAAAGATAAAAAAAGAAGAAAAGGAGGGAATTTTTGTGAATAAATGGGGAGGAGGAAGGTCTGGAATAGTAATGGTTTGTTATATTATATAGACGGGGGGAGGGGAGGTTGGCGGGGGGCTGCGAAGTGCTGGGGGAGACTCGGCAGGGACGGGGGGACTGATAGATATCCTAAATGGGGTGGCTACTGTGCTGGCCCCGCTGCGAGCTGACTGGTCTGGCCGTGCATTTATCGATCGATCTCCATAACTAGGTTGGTGCGGTGCTGACTACGTTGGCTCGCGCCCACGCTGAATCTGATAGAATGATAAATGCTGATAGAATCGCAAAAACATTTCTCATTATACGCATGCGTTTTCTCTTTTTCCATTTCATTTTCTAAAAAATTAATCACTAAATAAGTTTTCAAAATTTAGAAAAATTTTAAATTAGTAAAAACCAAAAATATTAAATTAGGAATCAGAACAAAAAACGAAAACAAAAACGTCAATGGTCAAATTTCAACAATTAATTATCAACATCAATTTCAGCACGAGTATTATTCTTATCCAGCCAATCACGATATTTTCGATTAGACGAATCGAATAAATTCGCTTCAAAAACCGTAATAAACAGTTGCAAATTGTTCACGCGATCGTGAATGTCTTAGACGATAGCGGCGGAGGCAGAAGCCGCACTGTCAGCGTCTGCCGATGGTGGTGGCATGGAACGACGAATTTCTCGATAGCAATCGAACTAAGCGTTTCGATGAATTTTGCCCAATTGTTCGTACGAAATTTTCTGATCAAAAAGCAAATAATTGGCCATAAGAATTCGTCGTGCAATAGGGCCGACAGTCCGTGCCTGTTCCGCTCGACAAAACCAAACTTTTCGCTCGTTTATTTACCATAAACGCCATGGGTAATTTTTTCTTATCACCCAAGATTGAAAAAATAAAATGAAAAATTCTATCAGTTTCTGAATTGTATAATCCTACTTGCAACTAATGGATATCTCAAAAACACTCCATTCGGAACATCGATCTCACGATCTTGATTGAACGCCTCAATCTTCACGATCACGATTGAAGGCCTCAATCTTTAAGCCCGGTGGTTCTGTTTAAAAACCTACGAAAAAATAAATTATAAAATTGAATGAATTTGGAATTTGAAAATAATTAAAAAGAAGCGTGCTTACCAGTCGAGTGAGGGTCCTGATCATACTCACCATCTTGCTCATTTTCTTCTTCTTCTTTGGCTTCTTCTGAACATAACGAAAATGAACTGAAATTCACGTCCGCCTTCGCTTCGATAATCGTGGTCGATGGTTTTGGTGCAGTGCTAGTACCAGGAAGCAACACTGGTGCACCGTTGACATGGGATAGGACGATTGCGTTTGATGGCAGCTGCGAGTCGTCGACGGGGGCCGTTGGTGTCGGTTGGGCACAGCGATGAGCAGTGGCAACACGTCCCTGCGCACCCTCATCCACCGTAAACACCTTGGTTTCTACATATGCAATCATTTTTTGCAGAATTTTTAAATTTTGATTATTACATCAGAATGTTAACTTACCATTACGCGCTTGTCTATTTCGATAGACATTATAGAAAAAGTCGTTTTCTTGTTGTCTAATTCGTTCGGCGCGCTAAACAAACATTAACATAAAAATTGTTACCTACACTAAAGATTGATCTAATATAAATTGAATATCATTAGAAATAAGCTTAATCTACCAAACTTATCAACAAGTTAATCTCTCCGCAGCCCCGACCTAGCTTGTCCACCAAGGAATAATCTAATATAGGTTTGGACCTAATCAGAAATAAGCTAAATCTATCAAACTTGCCAACTAGCTCATTTTTTTGCAGCCTTTCCTAGTTCGTCCACCTTAACCTAACATAACCTATTGTGTGTGTAAGCTTAGATCAGATCAGATTAGATTAGATTATGCAGATCTAAGGCTAGCCACCAACCCCTATCCATCGAGCCGAGCTGAGCTGAACCAAGCCGAACCCAAACTAACCTAACCTATCCTATCCTAACCCAACCTAGTTCAATCTAACTTAACCTCGAGTGAACTCAAAATGAAAAAGACACTTTAAATCTTACTTGTACATCTGAATACGATCTTCGAGATCGTTCCATTCTTCTCGCGGGTGAAATAAAATTTTGAAACGAAATTCGAATTCTTCGACGAAAAACGAAAACCGTAATTGCACCAGCACCGCTCAAACAACCAATAATCGAATGAATCAAGTGCACATACCAAGGCACCGACTCGTCATGAAACTCGGATGATGGGGGCGAAGAGAGATTCTTAAAATCGTTAATCATAACTGAGACGTTGAATTGTGATTTGAACACTGTCACCGAAGTCAGTCGCGCAATAGATGTTGCTGGCGTAGCAGACATATGGACGAATAGTTGTTCCAACTCGCCAGTTTCACCAGCCGGATCGATACTGAACACCTTCGATCGATTCTTCTCATCCAACAAAATCAACCTACGAAGTTTTAAAAAATGAAAAAAATTGAAAACACCCCTAATTTTCTATAAACTATTCGAATCAAATTTAAAAATGGCGCTAAAACCATTTTTTACCCCGCACACAGGAAATTGTTAAGTATGGTGTCTGTGTTATAGACAGCTCATAAAAACGCGGTAAATTTGAAAAATTGAAGTGAGTAAAAACTAAATGGTATTAAATACTTAACACTTTGAATTGGGTTAAAAAAATTAACTTACTTTGATTTATTATCACTATTATCAATATTATCCTCCTTTGCGCTCGTTTCTGTTGGGGGTGGAGTATAAGGACATAAATCGCAATTGTGCTCGACAACGATTTTGAAAGCTCGATACAAAAGCGAATGGCAAAATATGTGCTGACAATTGTGTTGATTTGAATTAACTTGGAGGATGGATATTGTGGGGTGGATAGATTGAATATTGAAATGTAACCATGTGGGGTCGGAAACTCGGTGAAAATATGCTATTGTCGGTTTGGCACATGCCGAATAGGAGGCTAAATTTAAAATTGGACCATTTGTGCAACGAAGAATCTGATCGCTGTTGGAGACACGACATTCGCATATCGCAGAAAAACCAGAGGCTGATACCTGAAAATAAAGTTCTCGAATCAAAAAGTGAAACACACGATGAAGCGGTAAACAACAGCAAGAGAGAAAAACAAACTGGGGCTCACACAAATAAAAGAAAGAATAAAAACGAAAAAAAGAGAAATCGAAACCATATTTGAAAATGATGACGAATCAATTGTGAAATTGTTTAAAAACCGATGAATCAATTCGTCGAGTTGAATTGGAAGTGAAAAGCAAGAAAACCAAAACCACGAAAAACGAGAGGGAAAAATTGTAAGCAAAAAAAAAATGAAAAAGCTAACCAAGCAAAGAATCGAAAGTACAAACAAAATTGAGGAAACTCGTATCGAGAATAAATCGACGTTATATCGAGAATAAAGTCAACTAGGACCACGATAAAACAGGAAAGAAGGCTCTTTTTATACGCAACTTTGACCCCAAAAACAATAGGAAAACAAGAATCAGAAAAACTCGGTTTATCCTCACATTTTTCTCCTTTCAAAATCCAGTCTTATTTTTCGAGAATATCATGCTTTCAAACTTGCGTGGATCCACTAGGTCGTCTACCCGTCTACGTGCCCGACTACCTACCCGTCCACCCATACATAAACCATACTCTTACGATGTACTACACATAACAAACATCAAACTGATCGATTTGATGTCGGCAGTAGGCGACCTGGATGCGTTGGCTGCTGGCTGCGTTGGATCGTCGCCCGCGTGCCGCAGCTGACTGGTCTGGCCGTGCATTTATCGATCGATCTCCGTACACTAGGCTGGGTGCTCCGTGCTGGCTGCGTTGGCTCGCCGCCCGCGTGCCGCAGCTGACTGGTCTGGCCGAGCATTTATCGATCGACTATTCGGTGCGCTCGTGTAAAACATACATACAGGAACCATCAAGATATGACGCGGTTTGGGTTTTTCTCTTTTATTTGGGTCCACAAAACATCAAAAACAAAAGTTGCAAAACGAGTTCCTAACGCACACGACGCAACAGCACACATTCAATGATAACACATCAGGATCATATTTTTACACAAA
This sequence comes from Mesodorylaimus sp. YZB2_4, assembly GCA_030248295.1. NCBI lineage: Eukaryota > Metazoa > Nematoda > Enoplea > Dorylaimida > Dorylaimidae > Mesodorylaimus > Mesodorylaimus sp. YZB2_4. The sequence goes on along the minus strand of JASANH010000050.1, from coordinate 38 downwards.
AATTTTTCAGTCATTTTTTGGTTGCCACCACCACATCC
>JASANH010000545.1:0-11462 GCA_030248295.1 Mesodorylaimus sp. YZB2_4 | reverse complement strand
ATTGCTCTCGCACCGAAAGCCCAGTCAATAAGAGCTATAGCAACGAGTAGAAAAGCGTTAACGGTTCAGGAAGATATCAAAAAGAGGACCTTGCGTGGATACTTTCAAGCTGGCCCTATACGAGGTTACGTTAGGCAAATAGCAGTCTAAAGGGCTCATACTTAACAGGCGCTAGACCAGCATAGATACCGAAATATTTCCAACTGAAGCCAAGGCTCTCGGCCGTGGCTAAGGCTTCGTCAGTTTCTTTTACTCAGTCAGCGGGGCTAAAGCACGCACTCCATCGATTCCTAAAAACGACCTGATGACGGCTTTTGAATACTTACTGAAGAAACAATACGCTTTTCCAAATGCTAAACTACGCCCTACAGCCATGAAGTAAACCTAGACACAGGCTTCTATAAAACCTTCCACCATACGCTCAATCAAACCACTAAAGCGGCGGATGCATGCAGCGTGACTAATTGGAAGCTAGGCCATGTGGCGAAGGAAAACTTATCATCCGGCTACGTGAACCTTAAGATGCTCAGTAAGTTTACCCCCCCCACCGTTCCCGTGCAATGCTATTGTAGGGCAACCATGACACATACGGGCACTGCGCCATGATGGGGCGAGTAGAGAAGAAAGGTAGTGTTGATATGAACTTGAAAAACATACAGATGATATGACTTTGATACCTATATCCTCGAAAGATATGGATATAAATATCAACATCCGAATTCTATCTTTTAGCAAGATATGAATAGATGCTGATTTGAGACGTAGATATACCATAGTTCTAAAAACCCCAGCTACTGACAGGTATTTGATAGAAACCGGGAGCTCAAATCAAAAAGGCTCCTTTTTCGACCTCTTACTGTCCACGGAATACAGTAGGCTAAGGTCGTTGCAATCGAGCAAGCACAGTGGCCGCGTGACTTACAAAGCTTCGTCACATTAAGCCCGCAGAAGGCGCCATGGCCTGCGATCGATCAGCTTGACTGAATATATTCACATTGCAGGTAGATCAAGGCTTCCGCCAGACACCGAGACCACGAGAGGGACGAGACCAGCTTGCCCAATTTTGATCGTTATACTCTCAAATTTCCAAACAATCACAACTAAACACTTTTAGACCAGTCAAAGCATCTGTGCTAACAGTGGCTAGAAATGGCTTTTTATGCTGGTTTTCTCGCCCATTTGGTAGAATGCGACTCACATACCGTATTTCATCGAAATCCTCCCTCATCTGATTATTCTCCCCTCTGGAAAACCCCCGGGGACGAATTCGAGGTGCCGCACAAGATCATCAGAGGCCGTATTCTCGAAGCGTTTTCCAGCGACATCTTCCGCTCACCGAGCACTTTTCCATTGAGGTAACTGGAATAGCTATTCTCGAATGTATTACTGTCACTGTTTTCCTGTCACCGAGTCCAATTTACAGTCACTGAGCAAAGCTGGCACGAAATCGTATTCTCGAAAAAATGTTCGGGGAAAAGTTCGTCGAGATAACGGGGGTGACTGGAAAAAAAACGAGGCGGTCTTGACCGCCTCGAAACCTTTTCCAACGAGGTCTAGAAATAATTTCGAGCGAATGATTCACATGCATTATTGTCAACGGCCCTAAGCTTCATGACTATCGTTGTTGGATTGCCGGGTTCTACTGACGAAGCATTTATCATGGGTTAAGGTGATTTGTGGGTAACATAGACAGTGACTATCGACTATGCCATGCTGTGCTGCGTCACTTGACCAAAGACTGGAACATGCGAGAATTTCCGAGAGATAATGAGCCTGGGGAAATTTCGATAGCAGCTGATGATGCATGTCGCAAGCTAATGTCGTGCTACAGCTGCTGATTAGCGGTCCCTTTGGGATCGCAGTTTATCAGGGCAGACAATCTAATTGGTCTCATTCAAGCGAAGAAGATCCGAACCCTTTCTCCATAAAACTTTGCTGAAGACTTAGTAGTAATCTGATGCTTCTATTAGCTAGTTTCTACACGTAGGCAAGACTATAGTGCTCGAATGACCATAAACAGGCACAACCGGCATCTCCTTATGTGGGCAAACTAAATATCTGCAAAGACCATTTTTCTGGCCCGTATGGTTCCTTTTGTAGAATTAAGATCAACCTGACACTACCCCGAACTGGGACCGAGCAAGCGTCAAGTCATCATTTTCTGGGCGTTTAGTCCGCCGCGGGCCAGGGCCCGCTTTTTTGCTCTTTTGTCTTGATTTTGCACAGCCCTCTGCGTTTTGTGGATTCAAGTTCACATTTCTTTCGGCTCTTTTGGTAAACATTTCTTTTGATCTGCTGGAATTTGTCGGGGCTCACAATAGTGTAATGGTTGGTGTACTGTATATCCACAAGAGCACCGATGGACTTTGCTGAACGCTAGTTTAGTCACCCTGGTTTTGCGTATATCGCCTGTGCTGTCCCGTAATTATAATACGGCAGCAAACCTATATTCAACCAGTCATCAGTCGTCCTAGGTTGAGTCGTCTATGGTCGGATTAATCAGCCTAGAGGCACTACGATGCACGGCGCCAGTCTGGCGGGGAGGCCCATGACCGCGCGAAACACAAAACTAGTAACGAGAGCGCGCCTGAAAACAGGTTTCTTGTATGCTAGGGGCGGCAGTTTTTCGAATTCCTAGCGCCTGGTATGTGGTGATTGTTTTGCGCAAGGTATATCGATGACCTGCATTGTCTCTGGATGGAAGCCTGAAGACATTTCTAAAGATCCAGAATAAGCATGCAGTTGATTATTCTGTGATTTTGGTTTCTCTGCGCATCTGCTGAATAAGTCAAGCTTTCCACATAAAAACTTTAACTAGTTGTGTATTCTAATTCATGGTATCACGAAAATCATTGAAGTACTGCATGTATTTGGCAATTCGAGAGCACGCAGACCGTACTGGGTGATGGGTAGTCATGAGATATCAGATATAAGATACCTTTTTTGAGTGAGGCCTTCTAGATAGCCGCATGACATCGAGAAGAACATCTGCACATTGATAAATGCAGGAAAGCCAATGTTTTTGAACCCAGCTCGGTTTTCCTCAGTGAATTTGTCTTTCCTCTCACTGCACATCCACACAGCAGGCTGAACTATCCTTTGCGAACTTTCGCTATGGTACCTGAATTGGATAAGTCGTGATATACAAAAGTCACGAAAACTCTATTTATCGTACCAATAATTTTATTACTATTAGTTCGCGAAAGCTAACACGGCGACACTGATGAGGACAACGAGCTGTTCACGGAGCCAGATGCCAGTATTTATATTGACATGGACACAAGTATGGATGTAGACATGGACATACCAGAAGTTCACGTCCAGTTAAACACAGATTTGAATTTGAATGATGGAGTTGATGGCGGATTAGCGTCAAAACGCACTCAAAAACGTCCATGTGGGATCACGCAGCATACCTTAAATTTATTCCTCAATTGCAAGCTGATCCCGCTGCAAATGAAAGAAATGAAGGCCACTCAGGATCATGAGTACCTTGTGCCAGCAGTGCAACAGATTCCTCAGTTCAATGCTCCAAAGTTCATGTGGAAAAATACATGTTCGCCCTGAATTTCACAAAGATGCTTTGGCACCAATCGAGAAATTCGATAGCCCTGATGTGCATCTCAGGCTAGCAGTGATCAATGCAAACCTTAATTTTTTCCGCCTTACGCCTCGCCCCGCCCCCGCCCTAAAAGGTCAATAGTATCCACCCCTGCCGAGCGTGACAATCCTGAGATACATGTCCTTTTGCTAAAACTCTCCCGCCCCTAGCATACAAGAAACCTGTTTTCAGGCGCGCTCTCGTTACTAGTTTTGTATTTCGCGCGGCCATGGGCCTCCCCGCCAGACTGGCGCCGTGCATCGTAGTGCCTCTAGGGTGATTAATCCGACTATAGGCTGGTAAATAGAAGATGCACTGTGCGCCATTGAAACTGCTCTTTCACGCCGACTCCAACTTCCCGTCCACCAAGTTTTGTTTCGAGAATAGCACAATTCCGTTATGCCTTTCTCCAGTCACCTCACTGGAATATTAGGGTCAGCTCGCGCTCACCTCACCGGAAATTTAGGGATAACCTCGATAGGTTTTTCTAGTCAGCTCACTGTTTTCCAGCCAACTTTCGAGAATACGGCCTCAGGAGTGGGAAATGTGAAGGTCATGAGTGTTAGCGTGATAGAAAATGTTTTCCCTGAAGAGTCAGATGAGGATGATGAGGGTAGACTAAGATATCGTGCGTATTGATTGAATTCGGTTATGAGCAGCATGAATACGGGAAGAGAAGTATTGAAACAAACAAGTTAGTAGCACTCGTTGGAAAGCTTCAGACTGTCTATTTTTCTATGGCTGATATCTGCCGAAATGACTGATATCCAAAATGATTTCTATAACTGATATCAATGTGAAAAATAGTTTCATTCTGGTATTTGAACAATCTTTGAGTTTTATTCTCCCCCCCCCCCCCCCCTTGGTTATTCTCCCCCGTCTATAAACCATTTCAAAAAATTTCTCCCCCGGGGAGAATTTCAAGGAAATACGGTAAATGTGGATGCCAGCATAAAAAAGCAGAATGTACAGCATGCGGGTGCGATAGGACTCTCACAAGTTTTTAACTTTATCAGTCGCTTCCTAGCTGAGCCAAGCGCTCCAGTTCAAATTTTCTGTGAATGCCGTACACCCCAGCAACATTGGCAGATCAGCCGCAAATTCAATGTGGGTAACACGGCTAATCCTTGGCTAGTTGACCTCCAATCTACTCAGCCAGCAGCTGCGGTCGATGAGGTCAACAACCTTCCCGCCTTGGACTCATTCGAAATAGTCCCCGTGGGATATTTTTGTCATTCAGGGGCGCGGGTTCGAATCCCGCACGGGACTTACGTCCTGGATCAGCTGAGTCCCACCAGAGTTATTGATAACCACCTGGGGTGGGGCTGCTGCAAAATGCGCGCAGTAGAACGGACAATAGAGTCTGTATCGTGTGAAGTATAAGCGAGCCTTCAATTAGGCTTTTCAGAGGGTTTCAAAAAGTCTGATTCTAAGTCTTTCAACTCAGCAAAGCCAGCAGAGGAACTAAAACACTCACTCTTTTGCACTTTTTTTGCGCCTGATTACATAGCACGTTGAATGACTGAAACGGTCAACAGCGCAATCCTAATTTCAAATTTCGCGCGCTTTCGTGGTTTTTCTCGTGCCTACTTTCTCGCTACAGAAATGTCTGGCGAGTTTGGGCGGCAGAAGCTTGGCCAAACTGGACATCGAAGTCGGTGGGAGTATATACGCGCGAAGTGTTAACGATTTCAGAGAAAATTGGTCTTTACTCGAAAATTATCTTTTTCGAAATGATTTGGAAGGAACTGAACGGCGACCTGCTCGCTTGCGCCTGCAACGACAGCTTGGCGCATTGTATCAGCGAGGACTGTCGTATGGGAAAAGGGATTGCTGTTGCATTCAAACAGAATTTCGGTGGAGTCGACGATCTCTTGCGTCAAGTTGCTCTTGGTAAGATTATGCCACCTGGACTGCTGATGTCACCACAGAACAACATGTGCTCATACAAAATTTGCTGGACATAATACAGTCGGCCTCGGATTATTGCAAAGTTCAGGATGCAACAAGTTCCCATTTTCCGATTTTTAAAAATGACGGTACGTTTTACGTGTATTTCAACCTCGGATAATTGCAAGTCACCGTGGCGTCCGGATCAGTTGCAATTATTCGAGGTCGACTGTGCCCTAAAGAAACTGTGAGCATTTTATCCTCGACACAAAATCCTGCGCCTGAAAGGAGTGCAGAAACTGTCTTGCAAATTTCTTCTCTGTCGGAGCAGAATTCTGAGAGCTTTGGGAGAGCATGTCCAGGTTGTGGGCCATTCCAAAGACGACGATTCGATCCTGAGCTGGTCCGCTGTCAAACAGCAGAAATGGTTCCCGTGCCTACGTAGTCGCATTTTGTGCAGGAATTTTCCAATCCAACCGAGTTTCGTTATGCTATTCTCTACTTTCCGCTCATAGACGACATGTAGGGAAAAGTGGCTTGACTTTGGACCCGTATGCACTTTCGCTAAGCATCCGCTTTTTTGTGTAAAAAACGCATTTCCAGGATTGGGCGCCGCTCGATATTTCGCACGGAACCCAAATATATGACCTTGAACTTTGCTTTGTTTCTTCCCTATGTCGCTTTCTAAAAATTCGAGATGCATTTTTTTCTTGAGATGGAAGCCGATGCGTCGCTCGTTCGTGCTTTATAAGCTAAGAAATCCAATCAGCTTCTTCAATAAGATAGCGATAAAAATCGTTGTGTTTCCAAGACTGTGATTGACCATGCAATGCATCATCATCATCATATTTTATTCTTGTGCAAACGCATATGCGCACTAGGAGCACAAGAAACATAAAACACAACACACATGACACTAAAAATGTGAAAGTGCGAAAAAGAAAAACGACTCCTCTGGCATCAGATGGCTCTGATGCAAAACCTAGCAAGTGACATTGTGTGTACGCAGGTCATTTTGTTGAGGATAATATGTCCAGGGCATTTTATCCTGGGTCATTTTGCACCTTCACAATTTGTTCCGGATATTTTGTCGTCGTTATGACCCTCCAGTGTCTTGTCCTTGCAGTAGTGGGGCCATCCCGAAGGTTGCCTCCCCCTCCCCGAAACGTTTAGAGAATGCTTTTTTCACTTTTTTATTCGTTTTTTTCATTCACCCCACCCTGAGTAGCTTGCAAATATAGAGCCAAATAGTCTATTTCCTTCAATGATTTGAAGTGCAAGTATTCATCATAGCATTCCAAATCAGGCTCAAGCGCCCCAAAAATGCGTAGAGTCAGTCATTAATCACCAAATAAATCACGCTTCCTTACTTTCTCTCAGCTCGATCATCTCCCTCTCAAGCATTCCCTTTCTCTCCTGAAATATCTTTACAACCTTACAATTCACAGCCATTTTTGAAGGCATCGTTCTTTTTTTTTTTGTTGTTTTTGTTTTTTTTTTTTGGTTTGGGGGTTGTTTTTTGTTTTTGGTTTTTGTTTTTTGTTTTTTTTGGGTTTTTGTGTTTCTTTCCTTTATTTTTTTTTTTTTTTTTTTTTTTTTTATCTTTTATTTTATCCTTTTAAAAATGATGATTGGGGGTAAGACCTCCTTGAGTGCCTGATTGGCAACGTTTTTTGTGGGGTTGGGTGCAATTTTTGTTCTTTGGGGGGGGGGGGGGGGACACTGGAGGGTCATAACGACGACAAAATATCCGGAACAAATTGTGAAGGTGCAAAATGACCCAGGGATAAAATGCCCTGGACATATTATCCTCAACAAAACCTGCCCGTACACACAAATGTCACTTGCTAGTTTTGCATCAGAGCCAGTATTGTTTTTCTTTTGGTTTTTTTGTGTTGTGTGTTGTGTTCTGATCGGAGTAGTGTTTTTTTTGTGTTTTTTTTTTTGTGTTGTGTGTGGTGTGGTGTTGTGTTGTGGTTTGTGGGGGGGCTCCCTAGTGCGCATATGCGTTTGCACAAGAATAAAATATGATGATGATGATGCATTGCATGGTCAATCCAGTCTTGGAAACACAACGATTTTTATCGCTATCTTATTGAAGAAGCTGATTGGATTCTTAGCTTATAAAGGCACGAACGAGGACGCATGGCTTCCATCTCAAGAAAAAAATGCATGTCGAATTTTAGAAAGCGACATAGGGAAGAAAACAAAGCAAAGTTCAAGGTCATATATTCGGGTTCCGTGCGAAATATCGAGCGGCGCCCAATCCTGGAAATGCGTTTTTACACAAAAAAGCGGATGCTTAGCGAAAGTGCATACGGGTCCAAAGTCAAGCCACTTTTCCCTACATGTCGTCTATGAGCGGAAAGTAGAGAATAGCATAACGAAACTCGGTTGGATTGGAAAATTCCTGCACAAAATGCGACTACGTAGGCACGGGAACCATTTCTGCTGTTTGACAGCGGACCAGCTCAGGATCGAATCGTCGTCTTTGGAATGGCCCACAACCTGGACATGCTCTCCCAAAGCTCTCAGAATTCTGCTCCGACAGAGAAGAAATTTGCAAGACAGTTTCTGCACTCCTTTCAGGCGCAGGATTTTGTGTCGAGGATAAAATGCTCACAGTTTCTTTAGGGCACAGTCGACCTCGAATAATTGCAACTGATCCGGACGCCACGGTGACTTGCAATTATCCGAGGTTGAAATACACGTAAAACGTACCGTCATTTTTAAAAATCGGAAAATGGGAACTTGTTGCATCCTGAACTTTGCAATAATCCGAGGCCGACTGTATTATGTCCAGCAAATTTTGTATGAGCACATGTTGTTCTGTGGTGACATCAGCAGTCCAGGTGGCATAATCTTACCAAGAGCAACTTGACGCAAGAGATCGTCGACTCCACCGAAATTCTGTTTGAATGCAACAGCAATCCCTTTTCCCATACGACAGTCCTCGCTGATACAATGCGCCAAGCTGTCGTTGCAGGCGCAAGCGAGCAGGTCGCCGTTCAGTTCCTTCCAAATCATTTCGAAAAAGATAATTTTCGAGTAAAGACCAATTTTCTCTGAAATCGTTAACACTTCGCGCGTATATACTCCCACCGACTTCGATGTCCAGTTTGGCCAAGCTTCTGCCGCCCAAACTCGCCAGACATTTCTGTAGCGAGAAAGTAGGCACGAGAAAAACCACGAAAGCGCGCGAAATTTGAAATTAGGATTGCGCTGTTGACCGTTTCAGTCATTCAACGTGCTATGTAATCAGGCGCAAAAAAAGTGCAAAAGAGTGAGTGTTTTAGTTCCTCTGCTGGCTTTGCTGAGTTGAAAGACTTAGAATCAGACTTTTTGAAACCCTCTGAAAAGCCTAATTGAAGGCTCGCTTATACTTCACACGATACAGACTCTATTGTCCGTTCTACTGCGCGCATTTTGCAGCAGCCCCACCCCAGGTGGTTATCAATAACTCTGGTGGGACTCAGCTGATCCAGGACGTAAGTCCCGTGCGGGATTCGAACCCGCGCCCCTGAATGACAAAAATATCCCACGGGGACTATTTCGAATGAGTCCAAGGCGGGAAGGTTGTTGACCTCATCGACCGCAGCTGCTGGCTGAGTAGATTGGAGGTCAACTAGCCAAGGATTAGCCGTGTTACCCACATTGAATTTGCGGCTGATCTGCCAATGTTGCTGGGGTGTACGGCATTCACAGAAAATTTGAACTGGAGCGCTTGGCTCAGCTAGGAAGCGACTGATAAAGTTAAAAACTTGTGAGAGTCCTATCGCACCCGCATGCTGTACATTCTGCTTTTTTATGCTGGCATCCACATTTACCGTATTTCCTTGAAATTCTCCCCGGGGGAGAAATTTTTTGAAATGGTTTATAGACGGGGGAGAATAACCAAGGGGGGGGGGGGGGAGAATAAAACTCAAAGATTGTTCAAATACCAGAATGAAACTATTTTTCACATTGATATCAGTTATATAAATCATTTTGGATATCAGTCATTTCGGCAGATATCAGCCATAGAAAAATAGACAGTCTGAAGCTTTCCAACGAGTGCTACTAACTTGTTTGTTTCAATACTTCTCTTCCCGTATTCATGCTGCTCATAACCGAATTCAATCAATACGCACGATATCTTAGTCTACCCTCATCATCCTCATCTGACTCTTCAGGGAAAACATTTTCTATCACGCTAACACTCATGACCTTCACATTTCCCACTCCTGAGGCCGTATTCTCGAAAGTTGGCTGGAAAACAGTGAGCTGACTAGAAAAACCTATCGAGGTTATCCCTAAATTTCCGGTGAGGTGAGCGCGAGCTGACCCTAATATTCCAGTGAGGTGACTGGAGAAAGGCATAACGGAATTGTGCTATTCTCGAAACAAAACTTGGTGGACGGGAAGTTGGAGTCGGCGTGAAAGAGCAGTTTCAATGGCGCACAGTGCATCTTCTATTTACCAGCCTATAGTCGGATTAATCACCCTAGAGGCACTACGATGCACGGCGCCAGTCTGGCGGGGAGGCCCATGGCCGCGCGAAATACAAAACTAGTAACGAGAGCGCGCCTGAAAACAGGTTTCTTGTATGCTAGGGGCGGGAGAGTTTTAGCAAAAGGACATGTATCTCAGGATTGTCCTGCTCGGGTGGGTTGGATATTATGGACCTTTGTGGGGGGGGGCGGGGCGAGGCGTAAGGCGGAAAAAATTAAGGTTTGCATTGATCACTGCTAGCCTGAGATGCACATCAGGGCTATCGAATTTCTCGATTGGTGCCAAAGCATCTTTGTGAAATTCAGGGCGAACATGTATTTTTCCACATGAACTTTGGAGCATTGAACTGAGGAATCTGTTGCACTGCTGGCACAAGGTACTCATGATCCTGAGTGGCCTTCATTTCTTTCATTTGCAGCGGGATCAGCTTGCAATTGAGGAATAAATTTAAGGTATGCTGCGTGATCCCACATGGACGTTTTTGAGTGCGTTTTGACGCTAATCCGCCATCAACTCCATCATTCAAATTCAAATCTGTGTTTAACTGGACGTGAACTTCTGGTATGTCCATGTCTACATCCATACTTGTGTCCATGTCAATATAAATACTGGCATCTGGCTCCGTAACAGCTCGTTGTCCTCATCAGTGTCGCCGTGTTAGCTTTCGCGAACTAATAGTAATAAAATTATTGGTACGATAAATAGAGTTTTCGTGACTTTTGTATATCACGACTTATCCAATTCAGGTACCATAGCGAAAGTTCCAAAGGATAGTTCAGCCTGCTGTGTGGATGTGCAGTGAGAGGAAAGACAAATTCACTGAGGAAAACCGAGCTGGGTTCAAAAACATTGGCTTTCCTGCATTCATCAATGTGCAGATGTTCTTCTCGATGTCATGCGGCTATCTTAGAAGGCCTCACTCAAAAAAGGTATCTTATATCTGATATTTCATGACTACCCATCACCCAGTACGGTCTGCGTGCTCTCGAATTGCCAAATACATGCAGTACTTCAATGATTTTCGCGATACGATGACTTAGAATACACAACTAGTTAAAGTTTCTATGTGGAAAGCTTGACTTATTCAGCATATGTGCATAGAAACTCAAAATCACAGAATAATCAACTGCATGCTTACTCTGGATCTTTAGAAATGTCTTCAGGCTTCCATCCAGAGACAATGGAGGTCATCGATATACCTTGCGCAAAACAATCACCACATACCAGGCGCTAGGAATTTCTAAAACCTGCCGGCCCCGAGCATACAAGGAACCTGTTTTCAGGCGCGCTCTCGTTACTAATTTTGTGTTTCGCGCTGCCATGGGCTTCCCCGCCAGACTGGCGCCGCGGATCGGCTTGCCCTCTAGGCCGATGAATCCGACCATAGTACGACTCAACCTAGGACGACCGATGACTGTGTCAACAGAGGTTTGCTGCCGTATCACAACGACGGGAATAGCACAGGCGCATATACGCAAAA
>JASANH010000723.1:0-11466 GCA_030248295.1 Mesodorylaimus sp. YZB2_4 | reverse complement strand
CCAGATTGTCTGGCTTCTGAGTGTGTGGAATAAATAGTAAGGATTTTCCAAAAACGGACATTGATGCAAAAGCATGGCTTTTCCAAATTTGGCAGATAAGAATTGCGGCACACCAAAATCTTGGTTTGAAATTAAGTTAGCCATTAATTGCGTAACCCGTAAAATTCTTGCAAATTAAAGTGTCAACAAACTGACAAGCGCAATATTCGCTTTACCTAACTCTTCACAAGTGTTTTCGAGCTTGACACAGGTAAACTGTTTGTGTACCTGCGCGCGTGTGCGCTTGCCACTCGTGCACTCGCGGACATCGGAGACTCGCTGAATCGAGACACAGTCCAATCCAGTCAGACATTCAGTTGCACTAACCGTGAAAACGAGTTGTCTTTCCTTGCTGTTTTTCTGTTTTCGACCCGTGTGGTTGTGTTTACCGATCTCTCTCTAGTTGCTGCGTTGAATTTTGTTGAACCCATGTCAAAGCCGGTTGCCAGATCGCCGTCCCCGTCGGCTCGTCAACGACCACCACCGCTCCCCGTGCAGGTGGACCCAGTCGAACTGATTTTAAAAAACAATGGCTTCCATGCGATGACGCACCTGGAAATGGACCACACTAGCTTCGTCGAGCACGTAAGTTACGCTCCTGCCGATCCTTCGGCTCCTCCTCTCAGAAAGTGTTCGGTTTCAGATGCCCACGCCCGAAGTGCGAAAACCCGAAGAAGTGTTCGCCCTGCTGAACATTCTTGCCAAGATCGCCGACGCGTTAAGCAAGGTCGAGCCGGACCAGCCCGAAGGCGTCGTTTTTGGTTTTTTGTATTTAACTTTTTACTTTTGTCAAAGCACGATATATGGATGTTAATCGGCCTGCCAAGAACTGGTCAGCGGGGTCGCCACCAAACCAGCAAGGGAGAAATGAAAGCAAGGAAAAAGATGATGCTGTGCAATTTTTAAAGCTACTGGCTTTCATCTTCGGCTCCACTCCCCCAATGAGCGACCAGTTCTCATAGATCAAATACATCGCAGGTTACAGCCGAAGCGTTGACTGCAATAACAGCGCTTAGCATGTCGCCTGCACCTGGGATACTAGACTCAGATTGGTTCATGTTGGAGATCCCGTCAGACTAATGGGGGGCGAGGGGTTCTAGGCTTTGGAAAGGGGTTCTGAATAATCGATCTCCTCCATACTGTGCGAACTCGGATACCGTCATTCAGTACTTTTTCGGTCTTGCTTCCTACGTGCTCGGAGGTTCCGTTTCTGCCCTCTAATCGACTTTCTATATAGTGCGAACGCCGTCACACGTGCAACCCTCGACCACGCAATGGGATGCCATCAATAGCCCTGCTGCTAATTAGCCACCCAAAAACTACTAGCCGGAGCTGATTTCGTAGCTTCTCGTGTTACTAGCTGCGCCCCGAGGAGGCAATCAGCGAGGGACATGCCGAACCCCGAAAGTTTCACCAGCCAGAGTTTCAGCTTTGCAACCTTAACCACTAGCGTATACCTCCACCTGGAACAAATCAAGGCCATCTTCCGGGTGAGTCGAGGTCCTGTTCTTTCCCTTCCCACACAAGTCACTCGTCTCCTTTCAGCACCTGGTGGTGGCTTTAAAGCTGATGAAGAACGAGGAGCCTGTTGACGACGGAATTCACGAGAAAGCTCCTGCTCAAGTAAGCTGGTCGCTATACGATATAGCCAAGTTGGTTCAAGAATACGTGGCTGTAAATTCAGACGGAACGATCGCCGGGCTTCGTGACGCGCTTCCTCTCGTGGTAACTGAAGCCAAAATTCCACCCCTCCCTCAAAGTGCATGACCCTTCTTTCTGAACTAGGGCAAAAGATCATCAAGCGCTCAGAATATTCGGAAGCCACGTCATTAACAGCTCCTGCAACGAGCCCAAAATTTAAGAAGACGAAAGGCTTCCAATTCGTAAGTCCCAGCACTAGATTTTACATACAGTAGTCGTCTAATTGGACTCGATTTTAGAAAAAGGCTGTGGAAGTGGAAGTGGACCACGAGGAATTGGCTCGCCAGGCGCAGACCGCAGGACCCCTACAGGTAGGTGTTTTTTGGATTGGGCAGTGGGCACACTTTTCGGCAGGTCTCCTTTTAGATCTTGCCGCAAGGGCACCCAGCGTTCGCCAATCGTCCCGTGCCGCCCACAACGCGAACCCTCGAAGTCGGATTGCGAGCAGGACCCGCCAGCGTCGATTGGCATCGCTACCAAGCTCTGGGCATCCAGACCCCGGAAGTGGAGATGGCCCGAATCATTCTCGTCCAAACGCGACTGGCCGACGTAAAGAACTTTAATGACGAGAAGACGCAGAAGACGCTGATGCAGGAGGCGTCGCAGGTCTCGTTCAGGTAAGGTGTGAGAAGGTAACATTTTCCGCTTCGTGAGTCTCTCTTCGTTTCAGGACTGTGCTGCAGCCGTCGGTGATGGGCAAGTATAAAGAGTCGTTGAGGAGCGACGCGCAGGCGATGAGTGTGCTGCAGAACCTCTCGCAAATGGGCACCGTGGACGACAGGCAGCTAGGAAAGGTGAGTTCGATGTCCCACGCCCCAGGGTTCAATGCTCAACTCGGGTCTTTCTGGTTGCAGAAGGTGGACCAGCTGCTGGACACGCTGTACATCGACCGTGCGAAGATGCAAACCGTGTTGCAGCAAATGGTCAAAGATCGCCTGATGACGAACGACGAGGCGAAAGAGATGGAGCAGCGATGCGAGGCGCTGATGGCGGCCGGCGGAGGGAAGATGAAGCTGAGTGAGCTGCAAACCATGCTGCAGGGCAACAAGCGTCGATGAGAGAGCGTAGGAAGAGACGAAGAGACGAGACGTTGACATATGACTTTGATAGTCGATGTTTCATGTAGTCTGTAATTGTTTTTTTCTTGAATTTTTGTTTGCCAAAGCCTGTTTTGCCTTTAGCCGGCCAGCAGTCAAACCTTATAAGCAGGGCACACACAGGAGCGTCCCTTTACGTGTCTCCACTAGCACTTCCACACTGGACATCATGGACTGGACACCGACTTCCTCGGACGACGGCGGGTGAGTATTGAACCCTGTCGGTGTTCGACAGTCGAGACCATTGGTCTCTTTTGGCTCCACTCGGAGCACCTCTTGGGAACCGAGTGTGTCACCAACGGTCTGACGAGCAAAGTCAGCGAGGGTTTATGGTCGTGATTTCGATCACCAGGGATCGAACCCGGGACAAGTTCAGTCACTCACTCCCAAGCAATAAGGAGAGACGAATGCCGAACCGCTGCACCACCGAGGCTGCTGTCGGTAATGTGTGTGACTACCCGAAGAAGACAGTAAATAGCGCAGAGAAGCGGATCTGAAAACTGAAACTGTGCGGATGTGCATTCATTCCCTTGTCTCATACACGAGGAATTCATTGGCCGCTTGGTATCTCTTGTCTGTGACAATGCACCGCACGTGGTGTAGCATGGAATAGCTACTGTCAATAGCATCACCTGCCTGCCTTACCATTCTCTTGTGGCCAGAACTATACTAGACTATGTTTTGGCTAGTGTTGGAAGAGCCGAGTTTTGGCCCGGAAGTTCAATTTAGGCGTGAGGGGGCCACAAGACCAAACCAGCAACCATGCGGCAAATCGAGAACCAGTCCAGGTTAGTCAATGCCTCTACATCGCCCCTTCCCCAGATGAGCACACACCTGGGTGCTCCAAATTGGGACAGAAAGAAAAAGGAAACCAATATCACTAACAATGTAAGTCACAATGATCGCTAACGATGACGCGGCACGGTGACCGACAACGATCACGTGATGGTTGACCGTTATCGAATCAAGAGAGTCGCTCATCAGGCGTGACATCCAGGTCAGTCGGCGACGAGGAAGACCAGGTTGTCGCCCACATGAGACCAGAACCGCTGACAGATGCTGAGGGCTTCAAGGTGTCACCAACGACAGCGGCCAAGACTAGCACTAAAGAGAAACAAAGAAAAAATAATGCGTTAGTAAATCAAAAAAGAAAACCAAAAACACAAAAAAAAACGAGATGCCAGGTAACAAATGAAATAAGGGTCACTCCAAAGCCTCCGATACTACATTGCGCGCTTGGGACTCTGCGAAGTGTTCCAGCTCAGCCATAGCCACAAGAATATTAAGCTTCCTCGACGGGTATTTCTCCCTGTTGGCGAAATATTCATCGACTTCATTCTGATGAACATACGCCTGGCGATTCCGATCGTTGAAAAAGTATACCAAAACCCATGGTCCTCTTGTACGCGGCTTCGGGGACAAAGCTTCCGATTCTGGCAGAACACGAGCAGGCCATCATGGTACGTGTCTCAACTTCGCCCAAACCAAAGAACCAGGAGGGAAGGCTGTCAACCCACCAGATGTAGAATTGCCTCCTTCCTCTCCTCCAACATCTACCCATTCGTCTTGATCGCTATCAACGCAAATCTCATGATCCGTGATCGCATCCTGTCTTGATAATGACGCAGTACCGCTGGGTGTCTGTACTCGACCAGACACGTCTCCACGAAACAACTGCAAATGATTTACATGAACCAACTTATCCGATCCAGGCTGAAGTAGAGGACGAATGCACGCGGTTACACGCGAAGACATTGCAAGAATCCCATACGGCCCCAAGAATCGATCTAGTAATTTTGTCGACAAGCCTCGAATTTCTCCGGACCATCACCAATGATCCGACCTTGAATGGTATTCAATGAACTGATTTGTTATATTGCTGGGCTTGAGCTTGTTGTGACTTTGCGATTTCTTCTGTTACAATCCTGTAACTGCTCAACTGCTGCTTCAACTGCGTCACGTAATCGACATGCAAAAACTGTTGGGTCCCGTCCAATCCAAAGACACGGTCAATAGGAAACGATAGATCACGACCATACACGAGTTGAGCTGGCGAATACCCAGTCGACGAATGCACGCTGGTGCAAAACGCGAACAAAGCAAAAGGAATGAACACATCCCAGTCTTCTTGATGAGCACTCTTGTAGACGGCTATACAGTCGATCAACACTTTGTTATATCGTTCCACTTGTCCGTCACATTGTGGATGATAGGCCGTAGTGGACAACTTGCGAATATTCAAAAGCCGACATATGTTCTTCATCAGATCCGATGTAAACTGGGAACCCAGGTCAGTCAAGAGTGAACGCAGGCATCCAAACCGGCAAACAATGTGTTCCACAAAGATACGAGCTACCGTTTCTACGCGCATATCTGCCATTGCAAAAGCCTCCGGCCATTTGGTAAACGCATCGATGAGGACAAGAATGTATGTATTTCCCAATCGTGATGACTTCAGAGGACTAACTATGTCCATGCTGACACGTTCGAACGGAGCACCAACGGGTATGGAAACTAAAGGAGCTTTACCCCAGCGGTGAGGTTGCTTTCTCCGAGCGCAGATTAGACACGACTTGCAGTATTGGTGCACATCTTTGCGCATTGAAGGCCAATACACTCTGTCTTCCAGACGTGAGTAAGTACGGTCTTCTCCCATGTGTCCAGCCAAGGGGATCGTTGTGGAATGCTGCCAACACCTCCTGTTGCAAGCTAGCAGGCAGAGCAATGGCTGAACCTTATCACGCGACCACGTCGACGATGTGTGAAACGAAAACGCAAGACTGAACCAGGCCCATCTTGCAGAAAATATGATTCAGCCAACTTTTCCATATCAATATCTCTCTCCCTGTCCCCCTTCTCCAAAAACGTGATGATACGATTTGTAAAAACGTCAGCCGTAAAAACGATCTGTAAAACCCACGCCCAAACCATCTCCTGATGCATCCGTGCTCAGTGCAAACGGTAAATTGAAATCAGGGAATCGCAAAATAGGTTCTGAGAGTAAGATGTCGCGAAGGATGACGAAAGATCGGGAACATTCTTCAGTCCACACGAAAGGCACTTTCTTTTTCTGAAGGTGAAACAATGGCGCAGCGAGCGAAGCAAATCCCTTGACAAAACGACGATAATGAGTAGCCACCCCAGGAACGAACTCAAGGTCTTGCTGTCGGTTGGTTCTGGCATATTACGAAGAGGTGCCGTAGTTTCTGGATCCGGCCGAATTCCATGACGACTGACAATGTGGCCTAGAAATGGTACTTCCGCGCGACGAAAGTGGCATTTAGTAGGCTTTAGCTTCAAGTTAGCCCCACGAATGCAATCAAATACCACTTGTAGATCTTTGACATGATGCGACAGATTGGGAGAATATGATAATATCATCCAAATACGCTAGACATTGTCTCCATGTCAGACCAGCTAGTAGGAAATCCACCGCACGAGCAAAAGTGGCTGGAGCATTGGTCAGGCCAAAAGGCATACAGTAGGAGTCCATTCGAACAAACCAAAATGGAAAAACGTCTTTCTTGGTCACCGCATTCAGAGCTCTGTAGTCGACACAAAAACGCCAAGATGAGCTTGACCAAGATAGCAGGAGCTGCCCAATCACTACACGAATGCTGCATCCTTAAGCCATCTGCGATCTGACGTTGTAGCTCTTCACGCTTGGCTTGTGGTACACGATATGGTGATCGTTCAATGGACGCTAGACCAGTATCGATGTAATGGTGAACGCCAGGCATGCAACCCAAGTCTGCATCTGATTCTGCAAAGATATCCGCGCTGCGACATAGCAAATCCGAGATCTTGACGCGTTCCTCCTCAGTCAAGCAACCAGATAAAATATCAAATTTGGGACGAAGACGATCAACTCGAGTCGAGTCCTGAACCTCAGGTGGAGATACTGACTTCGGTGGCTCCTGATAACGTTGCGCCAGTTCTTGAACATGTCGTTCAGTCACGTCCTCTGCACCAGAACATAAGCGAGTCTGCGCATCGCGCGTAAGAGTCTAAAAGCGAGTCTGCGCTTCGCGCGTAAGAGTAGTCATTGACGACCCTGTGATGGCGTCAAGTCCAAAACGCGAACAAAGAAGAGCCAAGACCGACTTTGGAGGTAGGTTCACATCCCTGTTCACATTCAAATGCTCCCCTTCGATATACGCTGCTGGCTCCACTATACCACAGCTCATGTTATCCGAAACGATCAACTCTGAGTCACGAAAATTGGTGACACATATTGGAATGTACCCATGTCCGGTTCAACTAACTCGGTAGGTATGGCCACGCCATACTCCTTCTCGAACGACGGATAAGGTGTGAAAACCAGCGATTCTTTCAACGCTGATTCAACTTTAGCCGTGTAACCCTCGTGCCTGGTAGGCCATGGCGAGTGGGAGAGAGTAATCGATACTCTCCCCTGGCTGGGAGACGTCAACCCCTCGGGTTGATGTTTCAGCTGCAGGTATGGTCGCAAGACCTGCCTGCTCCAGTAGGAGTTTTTGTCCCGCCGACTTCGGTTGGCCGCCTCCCTCCTACGCCTGCCAGGCTTGGTTACAGCCGTGAAAATCTTTTGACTGCGAGGAGGTAATAGTTTCGGATAGCATCGAGCTGGGGTATGGTGGGGACCCGGCACCGTCGTGTGGAAGGGGAGCGTTTGAATGTGAACAGGAATGTCAACCTACCTCCAAAGTCGGTCTTGGCTGTTTCTTGTTCGCGTTTAGAAAACTTGACGCCATCACAGGCTCGTGAATGTGCTCTTACGCGCCGAAGCACAGAGTCGCTTGGAGACTCTGCGCGCGATGCGCAGACTCGCTTATGTTCTGGTGCAGAGGACGTGACTGAACGGACCGTGTGTTCAAGAACTCGGCGCAACGTTATCAGGAGCCAGCCGAAACCGGTTACACCGGCTGAGGTTCCAGGACTCCGACTTCAGATTGATCGTCTTCGTACGAAATTAGATATTTATATCAGGTCTGGTTGAGCTGAGGAGGAACGCGTCGAGAGTCTCAGATTTGCTATGCTGAAACGCGGAATATCTTTTCAGAAATCGGATGCAGACTTGGGTTGCATGCCTGGCGTTCACCATTTACATCGATACTGGTCTAGCGTCCATTGAACAATTGCGCCGTGTCCGTGTCCACAAGCCAAGCGCGGAGAGCTACAACGTCAGATCGCAGATGGCTTCGGGTGCAGCATTCGTGTAGTTAATTGGGCAGCTCCTGCTATCTTGGGCGTAAACTTTCATCTTGGCGTTTTTGTGTCGACTACAGAGCAGGGAATGCGGTGACCGGGGAGGAAGTTTTTTCATTTTTGGTTTGTTTCGAATGGACTCCTACTGTATGCCTTTTGGCCTGACCGATGCTCAAGCCACTTTTGCTCGTGCGGTGGATTTCCTACTAGCTGGTCTGACATGGAGACAATGTCTAGCGTATTTGGATGATATTATCATATTCTCCCAATCTGTCACATCATGTCAAAGATCTACAAGTGGTATTTGATTGCATTCGTGGGGCTTAACTTGAAGCTAAAGCCTACTAAATGCCACTTTCGGGGCGCGGAAGTACCATTTCTAGGCCACGTGGTGCAGTCGTCACTGGAATTCGGCCGTCTCCAGAAACTACGGCACCTCTTCGTAATATGCCGGGACCGAGCAGCAACTCTTCAGTTCGTTCCTGGGGTGGGTCTGCTCATTATCGTCGTTTTGTCAAGGGATTTGCTTCGCTCGCTGCGCCATTGTTTCACCTTCAGAAAAAGAAAGTGCCTTTCGTGTGGATGAAAAATGTTCCCGATCTTTCGTCATCCTTCGCGACATCTTACTCTCAGAACCTATTTTGCGATTCCTGATTTAGTTTACCGTTTGCACTTAGCACGGATGCATCAGGAGATGGTTTGGGCGCGGTTTTTACAGATCGTTTTTACGGCTGACGTTTTTACAAATCGTATCATCACGTTTTTGGAGAAGGGAGAAGACAGGGAGGGAGAGTGTATTTGATATGGAAAAGTTGGCTGAATCATATTTTCTGCAAGATGGGCCTGGTTCAGTCTTGCGTTTTGGTTTCACACATCGTCGACGTGGTCGCGTGATAAGGTTCAGCCATTGCTCTGCCTGCTAGCTTGCAACAGGAGGTGTTGGCAGCCTTTCACAGCGATCCACCTTGGCTGGACACATGGCAAAAGAACCGTACTTACTCACGTCTGGAAGACAGCGGAGTGTATCTGGCCTTCAATGCGCAAAGATGTGCACCGATACTGCAAGTCGTGTCTAATACTGCGCTCAGAGAAAGCAACCTCACCGCTGGGGTAAACTTCCTTTAGTTTCCATACCCGTTGGTGCTCCGTTCAAACGTGTGCACATGGACATAGTTAGTCCTCTGGAAGTCCATCACGATTGGGAAATACATACATTCTTGTCCTCATCGATGCGTTTACCAAATGGCCGGAGGCTTTTGCAATGGCAGATATGCGCGCAGAAACGGTAGCTCGTATCTTTGTGGAACATATTGTTTGCCGGTTCGGATGCCTGCGTTCACTCTCGACTGACCTGGGTTCCCATTACATCGGATCTGATGAAGAACATATGTCGGCTTTTGAATATTCGCAATTTGTCCACTACGGCCTATCATCCACAATGTGACGGACAAGTGGAACGATATAACAAAGTGTTGATCGACTGTACAGCCGTCTACACGAGTGCTCATCAAGAAGACTGGGATGTGTTTATTCCTTTTGCTTTGTTCGCGTTTTGCACCAGCGTGCATTCGTCGACTGGGTATTCGCCAGCTCAACTCGTGTATGGTCGTGATCTATCGTTTCCTATTGACCGTGTCTTAGGATTGGACGGGACCCAACAGTTTTTGCATGTCGATTACGTGACGCAGTTGAAGCAGCAGTTGAGCGGTTACAGGATTGTAACAGAAGAAATCGCAAAGTCACGACGAGGCTCAAGCCCAGCAATATAATAAATCAGTTCATTGAATACCATTCAAGGTCGGATCATTGGTGATGGTAGAGAAAAATTGAGGCTTGTCGACAAAATTACTAGATCGATTCTTGGGGCCGTATGGGATTCTTGCAATGTCTTCGCGTGTAACCGCGTGCATTCGTCCTCTACTTCAGCCTGGATCGGATAAGTTGGTTCATGTAAATCATTTGAAGTTGTTTCGTGGAGACGTGTCTGGTCGAGTACAGACACCCAGCGGTACTGCGTCATTATCAAGACAGGATGCGATCACGGATCATGAGATTTGCGTTGATAGCGATCAAGACGAATGGGTAGATGTTGGAGGAGAGGAAGGAGGCAATTCTACATCTGGTGGGTTGACAGCCTTTCCTCCTGGTTCTTTGGTTTGGGCGAAGTTGAGACACGTACCATGATGGCCTGCTCGTGTTTTGCCAGAATCGGAAGCTTTGTCCCCGAAGCCGCGTACAAGAGGACCATGGGTTTTGGTATACTTTTTCAACGATCGGAATCGCCAGGCGTATGTTCATCAGAATGACGTCGAGGAATATTTCGCCAACAGGGAGAAATACTCGTCGAGGAAGCTTAATATTCTTGTGGCTATGGCTGAGCTGGAACACTTCGCAGAGTCCCAAGCGCGCAATGTAGTATCGGAGGCTTTGGAGTGACCCTTATTTCATTCGTTACCTGGCATCTCGTTTTTTTGTGTTTTTGGTTTTCTTTTTTGATTTACTAACGCATTATTTTTTCTTTGTTTCTCTTTAGTGCTAGTCTTGCGCCGCTGTCGTTGGTGACACCTTGAAGCCCTCAGCATCTGTCAGCGGTTCTGGCTCTCATGTGGGCGACAACCTGGTCTTCTTCGTCGCCGACTGACCTGGATGTCACGCCTGATGGGCGACTCTCTTGATTCGATAACGGTCAACCATCACGTGATCGTTGTCGGTCACTGTGCCGCGTCATCGTTAGTGATCATTGTGACTTGCATTGTTAGTGATATTGGTTTCCTTTTTCTTTCTGTTCCAATTTAGAGCACACAGGTGTGTGCTCATCTGGGGAAGGGGCGATGTAGAGGCAATGACTAACCTGGACTGGTTCTCGATTTGCCGCATGGTTGCGGGTTTGGTCTTGTGGCCCCCTCACGCCTAAATTGAACTTCCGGGCCAAAACTCGGCTCTTCCAGCCACTAGCCAAAACATAGTCTAGTATAGTTCTGGCCACAAGAGAATGGTAAGGCAGGCAGGTGATGCTATTGACAGTAGCTATTCCATGCTACGCCACGTGCGGTGCATTGTCACAGACAAGAGATACCAAGCGGCCAATGAATTCCTCGTGGGATGAGACAAGGGAATGAATGCACATCCGCACAGTTTCAGTTTTCAGATCCGCTTCTCTGCGCTATTTACTGTCTTCGGGTAGTCACACACATTACCGACAGCAGCCTCGGTGGTGCAGCGGTTCGGCATTCGTCTCTCCTTATTGCTTGGAGTGAGTGACTGAACTTGTCCCGGGTTCGATCCCTGGTGATCGAAATCACCGACCGTAAACCCTCGCTGACTTTGCTCGTCAGACCGTTGGTGACGCACTCGGTTCCCAAGAGGTGCTCCGAGTGGAGCCAAAAGAGACCAATGGTCTCGACTGTCGGACGCCGACAGGGTTCAATACTCACCCGCCGTC
>JASANH010000011.1:0-11494 GCA_030248295.1 Mesodorylaimus sp. YZB2_4 | reverse complement strand
CCAGCTTTACAGATGGGAAGTCTGAAAAACGTGCACGTAAGTCGGATGTGTCATTTTTCGTGAATCAGTGCGCCAAGTTTAAGTAGTGTGGTAGTCGTGAGCTGGACCAGCTTTACAGACGAGCGAGCTCGGGAAACGTGCACTCATAATTGTTTTCAGAACCATATCTGTATGATTGGTGGGAGCATATGCTAATGATTGAAAAAGTGAGTGCTGTGTCAAGTCGGATATGTCATTTTTGTGAATCAGTGCGCCAAGTTTGAGTCCTGTAGTAGTCGTGAGGTGGACCAGCTTTACAGATGAGCAAGCTCGAAAAATGTGCACTTATGATTGTTTTCAGATTTATATCTGTATGATTGGTGAGAAAATATGCTGATAATTAAAAATGTAGGTGCTGTGTCAAGTCGAATATGTCATTTTTCGTGAATCAGGGTGCCAAGTTAAAGTCCTGTAGTGGTGTTTGTGAGCTGGACCAGCTTTACAGATGAGAAAGCTCGAAAAACGTGCACGTATGATTGTTTCCAAATTCATATATGTATGATTAGTGAGAGCATATGTTGATGATTGAAAAAGTAGGTGCTGTGTTCAGTGGAATATGTAATTTTTTTGATCAGTTTTTTGTAAATCAGTTTTTTGTATAGTAGTCGTGCGCTAGACTAGCTATACAGATAAAGAAGCTCGAAAAACGTGCACTTATAATTGTTTTCAGAATTATATCTGTATGATTGGTGGGAGCATATGCTGATGATTGAAAAAGTGGGTGCTGTGTCAAGTCGGATATGTCATTTTTTGTGAATCAGGGCGCCAAGTTCAAGTCCTGTAGTAGTTGTGAGCAGGACCAGCTTTACAGATGAGCAAGCTCGAAAAACGTGCACGTATAATTGTTTTCAGATTCATATCTGTATGATTAGTGAGAGCATATGTAACGTAGTTTACTGACCTAGCCTAATATGGACACAGTAAACGGTTACACCCAACAAGACTGCTAACCCAAAGATCGGGCTGGATATGGGCGGAATCGCCGTCGACTTGGCACACGGAACATTGCCCAAAAGAAAACCACTGACAACCAACTGAAATCGTTTAATACGAGCCAACGTACAAGCAAGAAATACGAAGATCACGAATGACTACGACGTACCAGCGAGTGACTGCAACTCTACTACTGACTGAGCATGGCAGAATGGGTTCCTTATATACATTTCTAATACACATGGGTATAGGGTGAAACCAGTTTCCTAACCTAACACAAACGACCTGATCTTACACACCCTAGAAATTCCTAGGTCGCCCAGCAAGTTGGGCGATATGCTTATCACACTTACATACTAACTATAGGGGGGTTGGATCCCCTTGCCTCACGAACAACATGTTTGTGCACACCTAAATCAGGTCCTACCGCATTATGCAAAGTGCCCTCTACTGACTCGAATTACGAGCGTGGTTCCATCATATCCTATCCTGATTAGACCTTGCCCCCACACCAAAATATCCGCTGACGTAGCGCGAGGAACCGACATTGCACACGCCGGGGCATTGAGACGAGTCGTCCTCGACCGTCTGTTATTTCCTCCAGTCCTGAGCTTGGTACCGTCGAGTTTGAAGCGGATTTGATCGTAGGCCAGGGCGACGGGGTTGAGTGGGCTGGAATGCGGCAGGTTCTGCCGATGCGGGATTGACCACCTCGTTTCTGTCCACGCTCCGAGCTGCCTCCACAGTCTGTGACTTCTTCCTGCAGGACCGTTCAAGTGCTTATCGTTTGCTACTGTCCTGCACTGGTGACGTGGGACGAACAGATAATGGCGACGGTGACTTTGCTGCCACTGGCTCTCCACTCTTGATCGGCGATGTTGGTGGCGTCTGAAACTCTGGTGACACACCTCGACCTATTTCCCCTTGCTGCTGCATCAATCGTGGTTGCATCACTGGTTTGGGCGATGTCTGCTCTGCCGACTGTTCCGGCACTTGCGGTTCCTGTGGCACCTGTTGCTTTATTCCCTGTGGGACTGATGGGGGTCCCAGCGTCGACGTCGTGTTGCCTAAATCCAAGAAAATTTCTTCGTCCTTCTCATCATTTCCTGGCGGTAATTGCCAAGGGGCGTGACATGGCTTCAATCGATTGTTGTGCACTAATTTCCGCGCAGCCGTGGGCTGATTCCACAATCGTATCACACTGTCCACTGCGCTTGGTTTCGCCAAGATAATATATGGCCCTTCCCATTTAGCCTGTAACTCCTGACCCTGGCCCTTAGGTACCGCTTGCAGCCATACTAAATTATTGATTGGGAAATCCATGCATTCCTTATCCCCATCATAATGCCGCTTCTGTTCCTCCTGCGCTTCTTGCAAATTGCGGCGTATGATCGATTTCATAGCTTCCAAACCTGCGGCAATATCGTTCGCATAATCTTTCGCCCCCGGGAAGGGGGAGAAGCGGGGAAAGGGGGGGAGAAGAAGGGGAGAATAGTCGGCCGGGCGGGGGGAGGGGTGGAGCGAGCAGAAGCAAGAGCAGATCAAAATGATTGGAGAATGCGAGATGAAGTGGAAAAAGCATTTAAAGCAAGAATCCTCGGAGCTGATACGAGAGAGGGCGAGATGAAGCTGAGCGATAGCAGGGGGGAAGAAGACACAAAGTTCATATAGGGTGGAGAGAGGGGCATGAACTGCCAACAGCCAGTAGTACGGACGTAGAAAAGCAAGCATGATCAGAAAAGTGGAGAAAATCGACAGATAGCAAAAGAGATGAAGGGGCGCACAGAAAGAATCGAAAAAAACGAGAGAAGTGGCCTGTTCAAGGGTTGCAGGGGGGCCACTTAGTCCGAGTAGTCGTAGCGAGAGGGGAGGGAAAAGGCACGTTTCATTCAATGTATGGGGAGAAAGCGATGAGAGAAAGTGGAAGGGAAGCTGAACAGATAGAGCGTAGGTGCGGCGGAAGATAGGCCAAGGGAGCAAGGCTGAGCAGACCAGCTCAGACAAGCTCGGGGGAACAAGGCGCTCTTATTACAAAAAAGACATATCGACTCGACACAGCACCTTCTTTTTCAATCATCAGCATATGCTCCTACCAATCATACAGATATGGATCTGAAAACAATTAGAAGTGCACGTTTTTCGAGCTTGCTCATCTGTAAAGCTGGTCCAGCTCACGACTACTAGAGGACTTAAAGTTGGCGCATTGATTTACAGAAAATGACACATTCGGTTTGACACAGCACCTTTTTTTTAATCATTAGCATATTCTCCGACCAATCATACAGATATAAATCTAAAGACAGTCATAAGTGCACGTTCCTCGAGCTTGCTTATCTGTTTAGCTGGTCCAGCGCACGACTTGTACAGAACTTATACTTGGCGCACAAACTCTGAATTTTGAAAACAATCATAAGTGCACGTTTTTTTAACCTTGCTTATCTGTAAAGCTGGTCTAGCTCACGACCACTACAGGACTTGAACTCAGCGCACTAATTCACAAAAAATGACATATTCGACTCCACACAGCACCTACTTTTTCAATCATCAGCATATGCTTCGATCAATCATACAGATATGAATCTGAAAACAATCATAAGTGCACGTTTTTCGAGCTCGCTCATCTGTTAAGCTGGTCCAGCTCACGACTACTACAGGAGTTAAACTTGGCGCACTGATTTACAAAAAATGACATATTCGACTTGACACAGCAACTACTTTTTCAATCATCAGCATATTCTCCAACCAATCATACAGATATGAATTTGAAAGAAATCATACGTGCACGTTTTTCAAGCTCGCTCATCTGTAAAGCTGGTCTAGCGCACGACTACTTTACAAAAAAATGATTCACAAAAAAACTGATTACGAATAAATGACATATTCCACTAAACACAGCACCTACATTTTCAATCATTAACATATGCTCCCACTAATCATACAGATATGAATCTAAAAACAATCTTACGCGCACGTTTTTCGAGCTTGCTCATCTGTAAAGCTGGTCCAGCTCACGACTACTGGAGGACTTAAAGTTGGCGCATAGATTTACAGAAAATGACACATTCGACTTGACACAGCACCTACTTTTTAAATCATCGGCCCATTCTCCCACCAATCATACAGATATGAATCTGAAAACAATTATAAGTGCACGTTTTTCGAGCTTGCTCATCTGTTAAGCTGGTCTAGCTCACGACCACTACGGGACTTGAACTTGGCACACTGATTCACAAAAAATGACATATCCGACTTGACACAGCACCTACTTTTTCAATCATCAGCTCATTCTCCCACCAATCATACAAATATGAATCTAAAAACAATCATGAGTGCACGTATTTCGAGCTTGTTAATTTGTTAAGCTGGTCTAGCTCACGACCACTACGGGACTTGAACTTGGCACACTGATTCACAAAAAATGACATATCCGACTTGACACAGCACCTACTTTTTCAATCATCAGCTCATTCTCCCACCAATCATACAGATATGAATCTGAAAACAATCATGAGTGCACGTTTTTCGAGCTTGCTCATCTGTAAAGCTGGTCCAGCTCACGACTACTACAGGAGTTAAACTTAGCGCATTGATTTACAGAAAATGACATATTCGACTTGACACACCAACTTTTTCGATCATCAGCATATTCTCCAACCAGACATACAGATATGAATCTGGAAACAATCAAAAGTGCACGTTTTTCGAGCTTGCTTATCTGTAAAGCCGGTCCAGCTCACGACTACTACAAGACTTAAAACTTGGCACACTAATCACAAAAGATGACATATCCGACTTGACACAGCACCTACTTTTCAAATCATCAGCCCATTCTCCCACCAATCCTACAGATATGAATTTGAAAACAATCATAAGTGCACGTTTTTCGAGCTTGCTTATCTGTAAAGCTGGTTCAGCTAACGACTACTAGGGGACTTGGAGTTGGCGCATTGATTTAAAAAAAATGACACATTCGACTTGACACAGCACCTCTTTTTCAATCATCTGCATATTCTCCGACCAATCATACAAATATGGATCTGAAAACAATCATAAGTGCACGGTCTCCGAGCTTGCTCATTTGTAAAGCTGGTCCAGCCCACGACTACTACAGGACTTAATCCAGGCGCACTGATTTACAAAAAATGACACATTCGACTCGACACAGCACCTTTTTTACAATCATCAGCATATTCTCCGACCAATCATACAGATATGAATTCGGAAACAATCATAAGTGCACGTTTTTCGAGCTTGCTCATCTGTTTAGCTGGTCCAGCGCACGACTTGTACAGAACTTAAAGATACGTCAAACAGTGTTCATGGTGCGCTCGTTTCAGAAACCTAGCTCGTAAAAATACAGCGCCTCCACAGCCAATGCCGGCCACAGCAGGCCCTTGGGAACGAGTAGGAGTTGACTTGATGGGCCCACTGCCACGCACCAAAAGAGGAAATGAGTATATTGTTGTGTTCACGGACTACTTCACGCGGTGGGTAGAGGCCGTGCCACTACCCAACAAGGAAACACGGACAGTCGCAATAGCGTTTGTGCGAGAGATTCTGTGCAGATATGGTAGCTGCAAGGAATCAGTATCTGACAGAGGTAAAGAGTTTTTATCAAACCTGATGCAGGAAGTTTGTCAGCTCTGCGATATCAAGAAAAAGAATACGACAGCTTATCACCCAATGTGCAATGGACTGACCGAATGCTTTAACAAAGTTTTAGGAACGCTGCTAGGCATGCACACGCAGCAGTTTGGCACGGACTGGGACACCGCATTGCCGTTCCTATTGTTTGCGTATCAGTCTTCAGTTCAATCATCTGTGACTTATTCGGTCGGGAACCACGTATCCCTGGAGAGCTGTCGGTGCAAATGACGGAGAGGAAGAAAACGAAAGATTATGCGAACGATATTGCCGCAGGTTTGGAAGCTATGAAATCGATCATACGCCGCAATTTGCAAGAAGCGCAGGAGAGACAGAAGCGGCATTATGATGGGGATAAGGAATGCATGGATTTCCCAATCAATAATTTAGTATGGCTGCAAGCGGTACCTAAGGGCCAGGGTCAGGAGTTACAGGCTAAATGGGAAGGGCCATATATTATCTTGGCGAAACCAAGCGCAGTGGACAGTGTGATACGATTGTGGAATCAGCCCACGGCTGCGCGGAAATTAGTGCACAACAATCGATTGAAGCCATGTCACGCCCCTTGGCAATTACCGCCAGGAAATGATGAGAAGGACGAAGAAATTTTCTTGGATTTAGGCAACACGACGTCGACGCTGGGACCCCCATCAGTCCCACAGGGAATAAAGCAACAGGTGCCACAGGAACCGCAAGTGCCGGAACAGTCGGCAGAGCAGACATCGCCCAAACCAGTGATGCAACCACGATTGATGCAGCAGCAAGGGGAAATAGGTCGAGGTGTGTCACCAGAGTTTCAGACGCCACCAATATCGCCGATCAAGAGTGGAGAGCCAGTGGCAGCAAAGTCACCGTCGCCATTATCTGTTCGTCCCACGTCACCAGTGCAGGACAGTAGCAAACGATTAGCACTTGAACGGTCCTGCAGGAAGAAGTCACAGACTGTGGAGGCAGCTCGGAGCGTGGACAGAAACGAGGTGGTCAATCCCGCATCGGCAGAACCTGCCGCATTCCAGCCCACTCAACCCCGTCGCCCTGGCCTACGATCAAATCCGCTTCAAACTCGACGGTACCAAGCTCAGGACTGGAGGAAATAACAGACGGTCGAGGACGACTCGTCTCAATGCCCCGGCGTGTGCAATGTCGGTTCCTCGCGCTACGTCAGCGGATATTTTGGTGTGGGGGCAAGGTCTAATCAGGATAGGATATGATGGAACCACGCTCGTAATTCGAGTCAGTAGAGGGCACTTTGCATAATGCGGTAGGACCTGATTTAGGTGTGCACAAACATGTTGTTCGTGAGGCAAGGGGATCCAACCCCCCTATAGTTAGTATGTAAGTGTGATAAGCATATCGCCCAACTTGCTGGGCGACCTAGGAATTTCTAGGGTGTGTAAGATCAGGTCGTTTGTGTTAGGTTAGGAAACTGGTTTCACCCTATACCCATGTGTATTAGAAATGTATATAAGGAGCCCATTCTGCCATGCTCAGTCAGTAGTAGAGTTGCAGTCACTCGCTGGTACGTCGTAGTCATTCGTGATCTTCGTATTTCTTGCTTGTACGTTGGCTCGTATTAAACGATTTCAGTTGGTTGTCAGTGGTTTTCTTTTGGGCAATGTTCCGTGTGCCGAGTCGACGGCGATTCCGCCCATATCCAGCCCGATCTTTGGGTTAGCAGTCTTGTTGGGTGTAACCGTTTACTGTGTCCATATTAGGCTGGGCCAGTAAACTACGTTACATATGCTCTCACTAATCATACAGATATGAATCTGAAAACAATTATACGTGCACGTTTTTCGAGCTTGCTCATCTGTAAAGCCGGTCCTGCTCACAACTACTAGAGGACTTGAACTTGGCGCCCTGATTCACAAAAAATGACATATCCGACTTGACACAGCACCCACTTTTTCAATCATCAGCATATGCTCCCACCAATCATACAGATATAATTCTGAAAACAATTATAAGTGCACGTTTTTCGAGCTTCTTTATCTGTATAGCTGGTCCAGCTCACGACTACTACACTACTAAAACTTGGCACACTGATTCACGAATAATGACACATTTGACTCGACACAGCACCTACTTTTTCAATCATTGGCATATGCTCCCACCAATCATACAGAAATGGATCCGGAAACAATCATAAGTGCACGTTTTTCAAACTTCCTCATCTGTAAAGCCAGTCAAGCTCACGACCACTACTACAGGACTTAAACTTGGCACATTGATTCACGAAAAATTACATATTCGACTTGGTACAGCACCTACTTTTTCAATCATCAGCATATTCTCTCACCAATCATACAGATATGCATCTGAAAACAATCATAAGTGCACGTTTTTCGAGCTTGCTTATCTGTAAAGCTGGTCCAGCTCACGACTACTACAGGACTTGAACTTGGCACACTGATTCACGAAAAATGACATATCCGACTTGACACAGCACTCACTTTTTCAAACATCAGCATATGCTCCCACCAATCATACAGATATGGTTCTATAAACAATCATAGGTGCACGTTTTTCGAGCTTGTTTATCTGTATAGCTAGTCCAGCGCACGACTACTATACAAAAAACTGATTTACAAAAAACTGATCAAAAAAATGACATATTCCACTGAACACAGCACCTACTTTTTCAATCATCAACATATGCTCTCACTAATCATACATATATGAGTTTGGAAACAATCATACGTGCACGTTTTTCGAGCTTTCTCATCTGTAAAGCTGGTCCAGCTCACAAACACCACTACAGGACTTTAACTTGGCACCCCGATTTACAGAAAATGACATATTCGACTTGACACAGCACCCATATTTCCAATTATCAGCATATTTACTCACCAATCATACAGATATAAATCTAAAAACAATCATAAGTGCACGTTTTTCGAGCTTGCTCATCTGTAAAGCTGGTCCAGCTCACGACTACTACAGGACTCGAACTTGGCACACTGATTCACAAAAAATGACATATCCGACTTGACACAGCACTCACTTTTTCGATCATCAGCATATGCTCCCACCAATCATACAGATATGGTTCTGAAAACAATCATAGGTGCACGTTTTTCGAGCTTGTTTATCTGTATAGCTGGTCCAGCGCACAACTACTACAGGACTTAAACTTGGCACACTGATTCACGGAAAATGACATATTTGACTTGACACAGCACCCACATTTTTAATTATCAGCATATTTACTCACCAATCATACAGATATGAATCTGAAAACAATTATAAGTGCACGTTTTTCGAGCTTGCTCATCTGTAAAGCTGGTCCAGGTCACGACTACCACACTACTTAAACTTGGCCCACTGATTCACGAAAAATGACACATCCGACTTGACACAGCACCCACTTTTTCAATCATCAGCATATGATACCACTAATCATACAGATATAAATCTGAAAACAATCATACGTGCACGTTTTTCGAGCTTTCCCATCTGTGAAGCTGGTCCAGCTCACAAACACCACTATAGGACTTAAACTTGGCACCCTGATTTACGAAAAATGACATATCCGACTTGACACAGCACCCACTTTTTCAATCATTAGCATATGCTCCCACCAATTATACAGATATGGAACTGGAAACAATCATAAGTGCACGTTTTTTGAGCTTGCTCATCTGTTAAGCCAGTCAAGCTCAAGACTACTACAGGACTCGAACTCGGCACACTGATTCACAAAAGATGACATATCCGACTTGACACAGCACTCACTTTTTCAATCATTAGCATATGCTCCCACCAATCATACAGATATGGTTCTGAAATTAATCATAGGTGCACGTTTTTCGAGCTTGTTCATCTCTATAGCTGGTCCGGCGCACAACTACTACAGGACTTAAACTTGACACACTGATTCACAGAAAATGACATATTTGATTTGACACAGCACCCACTTTTTCAATCATCAGCATATGCTCCCACTAATCATACAGATATAAATCTGGAAACAATTATGAGTGAACGTTTCCCGAGCTCGCTTGTCTGTAAAGCTGGTCCAGCTCACGACTACCACACTACTCAAACTTGGCCCACTGATTCACGAAAAATGACACATCCGACTTGACACAGCACCCACTTTTTCAATCATCAGCATATGCTCTCACTAATCATACAGATATGAATCTAGAAACAATTATGAGTGCACGTTTCCCGAGCTCGCTCGTCTGTAAAGCTGGTCCAGGTCACGACTACCACACTACTTAAACTTGGCCCACTGATTCACGAAAAATGACACATCCGACTTGACACAGCACCCACTTTTTCAATCATCAGCATATGATACCACTAATCATACAGATATGAATCTGAAAACAATCATAAGTGCACGTTTTTCGAGCTTGCTCGTCTGTCAAGCTGGTCCAGCTCACGACTACTACAGGACTTAAACTTTACACACTGATTCACGAAAAATGACATATTTGACATGACACAGCACACACTTTTTCAATCATCAGCATATGCTCCCACCAATCATACAGAAATGGATCCGGAAACAATCATAAGTGCACGTTTTTCGAGCTTGCTCATCTGTTAAGCCAGTCAAGCTCACGACTACTACAGGACTGAAACTTGGCACATTAATTCACAAAAAATGACACATCCAACTTGACACAGCACCTACTTTTTCAATCATCGGCATATTCTTCCACCAATCATACAGATATGAATCTGAAAACAATCATAAGTGCACGTTTTTCGAGCTTGCTCATCTGTAAAGCTGGTCCAGCTCACGACTACTACAGTACTCGAACTTGGCACACTGATTCACAAAAAATGACATAACCGACTTGACACAGCACCCACTTTTTCAATCATCAGCATATGCTCCCAACAATCATACAGATCTGTATCTGAAAAGAATGATGAGTGCACGTTTTTTGAGCTTGGTAATATGTAAAGCTGGTCAAGCTCACGACTACTACAGGACTCAAACTTGGCACACTGATTCACGAAAAATGACATATTTGACTTGACACAGCACCCATTCTTTCAATCATCAGCATATGCTCCCACTAATCATACAGATATGAATCTGGAAACAATCATAAGTGCACGTTTTTCGAGCTTGCTTGTCTGTCAAGCTGGTCCAGCTCACGACTACTACAGGACTCAAATTTGGCACACTGATTCACGAAAAATGACATATCCGACTTGACACAGCGCCTACTTTTTTTAATGATCAGCATATGATACCACTAATCATACAGATATGAATCTGAAAACAATCATGAGTGCACGTTTTTAGAGCTTGCTTATCTGTAAAGCTGGTCCAGCTCACGACTACTACAGGACTTAAACTTGACGCATTGATTCACGAAAAATGACATATTTGACTTGACACAGCACCTAGTTTTACAATCATCAGCATATGCTCCCACTAATCATACAGATATGAATCTGACAACAATCATAAGTGCACGTTTTTCGAGCTTGCTCATCTGTAAAGCTGGTCCAGCTCACGACTACTACAGGACTTAAACTTGGCACGAATGATTCACGAAAAATGACATATCCGACTTGACACAGCACCCACTTTTTTAATCATCAGCATATGATACCACTAATCATACAGATATGAATCTGAAAACAATCATAAGTGCACGTTTTTCGAGCTTGCTCATCTGTAAAGCTGGTCCAGCTCAAGACTACTACAGGACTTAAACTTGGCACACTGATTCACGAAAAATGACATATTTGACTTGACACAGCACCCACTTTTTCAATCATCAGCATATGCTACCACCAATCATACAGATATGAATCTGGAAACAATCATAAGTGCACGTTTTTCGAGCTTGCTTATCTGTAAAGCCAGTCCAGCTCACGACTACTACAGGACTTAAACTTGGCACAC
>JASANH010000587.1:0-11535 GCA_030248295.1 Mesodorylaimus sp. YZB2_4 | reverse complement strand
AGGTTGATCATATTTAAAATATACAAACGTTACTGGATTTTATTATATTGATTCCCTAAAACTTTTTTACTATCCATGCTGACCCTTTGACAAACTCTTTCTATCGAAATGTCAAACCATCTGACGTTCTTGCACCTATCCTGTAATTCATCATGTCTCTATACAGATATTTAGGTCCATGTCCTCTATCGTCATCATTCTCACCGACTACTCTTAACATACAAACATTGAATCGGCGTGAAGAAACAATCAATGTAAACACGGCCGGGTCGAGGACTGCGTGTTTTTAAAACTTCCTTTTCAGTTTTTCTTTCAAACGTCTGGGTGACCGGCGTCATTGTGGTGGATGAGATCGGTTGCCTTTTTCTTCCTCCCGCCATAGCTACTCGTAACTGGTGGACGTGCTTGACAATTTTGCGGCCTTGGCCATTTCTAAACAAATGCAAACTTGTACAAAACAACCACAAAAAACAGACCTCCAGCGCTACGGTTCATCTGTGATGCCTAACAAACAGTTGTAACTGGCAGTTTAGCGTTTTGTTCTTTGATTAAAGGACCGACATTTCTTTTAACTAACGAATGAGGAAAACGTCCCGCTATCATGCAAAGTTCGCAGAGCTCGCAGTTCGCACAGTTCGTTTCATGCCAAACAGTCATCCATCAGTATTCAAGTCATATTCTTACCTTTTACTCAGGAAACCCGGAAATCGAATGGTAGCAGTTTCGGTTGAAGGAGCAGTCAGCAACAAGAGTGCAAGAAGCAGGCATAGTTTTCCCAGTTCCATTGCCGCTTGTCACTAAATCACTAGGGAGGAAGGAGTGGTAGTGAAAGCAGGGACTGCCTGGTTTTACAGGACTCGCCATTTATATATCGAAGCATGTGAACGAAACGAGCGGATATGTGCCTGAAAATAATCATTTGGGTATGTCTGATGTCTCGTTAACTATGTTTGCACAATACGTTGACTCAGAAATTAAGACCTCATGATCAAATTAATGAGAGCACGAGGCCTCAACTCAAGCGATCTTCTAAGGAGCTCCAAGTAATGACGGTGTTCTCATTTCCGCTCTCGAGTTTGTAATCACAGTGGCCTATGTTTATTGCCTGCGATACGTCCAGTACATTTGACTACCGGAATGTTCTGGTCGTACCTTCCTGACTTGAGTTCATCCTTCAGGGAAGGGTCATATGATCCTCGTGAAATGCGAAGAAGCTGCGAGCTGTTGCCCCTAGAATGGCGACATTGGCAGGGAAACGAATGGTGAGTGCTCTAGGTGCCCCGATAAGTGGCCCGCGTACCTGGCAGTGCCCATGCTTTGAAGAAGTTAGTACACAAGTAGCGACCTACTCATTGTCATGAACGCGTGTTTGGCGAGGCGGCAGGTATGCCTAAAATGCTTGTGTAACTGCCCATCCCAAGTGTGGAATAGTTCGGTGCAATCTCATATCCTAGAATATTCTGGCCATACTTCTAACTTTGGCTGATCTTTCAGGGAAAGGTCACATTGAGCGTGCATTAGTGTATTAACTGTTGCTAGAATCACACAGCATCTCCAGGGAAACAGATGGTGAGTGCTGCCGCGTTATACTGTAGATCTTACGCATTAGTGTTCAGACTGCGCATTGAAGTACACTTAGCTAACCAGACCATTTACCTCAAAATCTCAACCACCACTGGACTGATCGTGAAAGCCTTCACTCCGACTCGAAACCAAAAAAGTACCATATCGCAGGGGCTTCAAAAATCTGTGTCGATCAATCACATGCTGACGCTGACGAATATGGCTGACCCCAAGTGGAAAAGAGTTTTTTTGGATTGGGTTCAAAAAAGTCAGCACGCACAACCCAAAACCACTTTGTCTTGAAACTTGACCAAACATAAAACAAAAAATGGGTTGGGTTTTTGGGCCTGATGGGACCTGAAACTCAAGCATGTGTCCGGTCCAATACCTGCTCTAGTCTGCTGATGAATCATATTCAAATGCAGATAACCGAATGTTGAGTGCTGTATGTGCCCCGATAAGTGAGTCGCGAGCCTGGCAGTGTCCATGCTATGAAGAAGTTGGTACACAATTATCAACCCACTCATATCGTAAGCGAGTGCTGTCAGGTGGCGTGCCTGTCAAGAATGTTTATATCCCAGGGCGTGGAAGACGTTCGGTGCAATCTTAATTCAAAGACTATTCTGGCCATACAGTACATCTAACTTTGCCTGTACCTTCGGGAAAGGTCACATCATTCGCGTAGAATGAGTATGCATTTACGGACAAACTGTTGTTTCACACAGTAACGTGCCTGTCAAAATGTTATTTCCCCCCTCTCATTTTTGTTTCGAACTTGCCGCGTGCATGCCCGTGCGTGTGCAGAACAAATTCATCTTGTCAACAACATGTCTGCTGTTACCACGGACTCGAAATTTGCTATTTTGAGTTGTCTTGCAACAGAAAATTATTCGCTGGCATCAATTGAAGAGAAAAGTCAAAAATTTGCGTTATTTGTGAAAATTGGTCATCTACGATTCGTACGTTTACCATAAATCAAATCTTTTATTAAAAATCAAAAGTAAGATGTCATTTTGTAGCTTTTTCTCTGCTCTTTCCAATGCATATCTAGTCTTTGCCTGAACTCTTTTTTAAGTATTGCAAATTCTAAAAAATCAATTTCAAGTTTTTTTGTTTCGTAACCGGAAAGTGTTTTTTTTTCTTTTGATCGTCATGGACTTAAACATCGATAAATGTTGTTTTCATATGCTTTTTGGAAAGCTAATTAAATGCACTTCATTTTGTACTTTCAGGGTTTTGTTCATTTTCCTCATGGGTCGAAAATTCGTCCCTCTAGGTGAGAAGCTCAAAATTATTGGGATGAAATTGGCGAACGTTAGCAACAACAAAATTTCGAAGGAGCTTGGTGTGTCAAAACCCTGCATCCGAAACGTGTGGAGATGACATCTGGATGGTCTGTCGCGAAGTGGGAACTACAAAAACTGTGGCCGTAAACGCTGCACAAGTTTAGCGACGATCGAAGAATGGTAACGCTCGCGAAGCGAGATCGTCGGGCATCTCTTCCAGACATTCAACGGGACTTAGCTGAGGCTGGGGTGACAATAAGCGTATCCACGGTGTCCAGACGTCTACGAGAACATGGCTTGAATAGCTACGTGACATATAAGAAGCCATTACTGACCAAAGTTGCGGCCAACAATCGCTTACGGTGGTGCAAAGATCGAAAGGATTGGGATGACAAAAATTGGTCGAACGTCATGAAAAAGAAACCACGAAACATCGATGAGTTGAAAGAAAAATTGATTGATGGGTGGAATATGATCACATCTGTAAAAGACTGTAAAAGATTATGCATGTCCATATCCCGTCGTGTGAAAAAGTGCATTTTGCGTAAAGGATGGCATTTTGGCTATTGATTCGATTTGGAATGGTTATGAATAAAATTTCTCGGTCCATTCTATTCCGATGTGGCTCTGATACAGCCTACTCAAGCAAAACTCGCCTAGAAGCAAGCGCTGAATTTCCACGTGTGAAAAAATCTAAAATGAGGGGGGAGAAATATCATTTTGATATGCACTATATTGCCAGGGAAACGAATTTCAAAACGAATTTGCCGCGGCAAAGCAACCTCGTCAGCGCTACGAATTTGGTTATACGCGCTACTTGTCGTCGGCCGTGGGGAAAAAACTCGACAGACACGGGCGTTTTTTCTGGCTTCCATGAACTGAGCAAATTTCCAATGGTTTCTGGTGCGCTGGATGGAACGCGCACATTCCCATTGTCGCTCCAGGTGACCAGCGGTATGACTACCACTGTTAAGGGGCTTCTACTCGATAAATCTACGAAGCCAGAAACCGATGCTACAATGGCAGGTGCCGATCGAAAAACACCTAGCGCAGCGGGTGGTTTTTAATATGTAGATATCATTAAGACACCTGGGGTCGTTGCATAAAACTACGCCAAATCGCTGACGCCATCTACCCATGTGTATTAGGGTAGACAATTCCAACTCATTGCGCCAGCTTTTTCAGTTTCGCGATAGTTCCTACTGCGCCCATGTCTTATACGGTTATATACTGCATGTGAAAACAACATGAACACACACGAAAGCGTGTTGGCGTATAAGATCGAGCTGCCGTGAAAGTTGGCGTAAATGAGTTGACTTGGCGTGAGTTGACGGCCCCCTGGCAGAAAGGGCGCCAAGAATCTTTTGCACTACACAATGAAGCATGCAAATTCAATCTAACGTTAATTCCCAAAGACAAATCTCATTTTCGGCTGGCCGCCATATCGCGGCTTCAGAAATTTCCGTTGATGGGTATCCCGTAATCCTGCAACGCAGCATAGTCTTTTAACTCTGTATTAGAGGCAGATGTTTTGAAGACGGTAACGCTGTGTACCCTGCCCGACAGATTTTTGTATCCTCTAATCCGGACAGTCGAGATTGTGGAAATGTCCACCAACAGCACATGCGTTCTACTGGAGGATAAACACAGGGCAAAAATTGTTAAGCAAATCGCTGGAGAAGCATATCTTTGGATTTGGCCTATTTGCCTAATCTTCGATTTGATCGAGCATTCTATTAGCTTTTTTGGCATTTTATACAGAGTGGAAAAAGAAGGGCATCTATGCATTTCAATCTTATGCAGCGTTAGCAAAAGATTTGGATAAATTTTCTGCATTTTTGATTATGCTAACTTGGAAGTGGTTCGCTAGTTTTTATTGTTGGGGAGCTGAGTGGTTTCATCAGTTCTATGTACTCATTTGGTATACAGGCCACGGAGCCAGCCCATTCAATGACATAACCACCACTATAGTCATGCTAATCTGGCTGGCCATGACTATCGACAGGGCCATCAGTCTAGGAACACCAATCTGATACAAGAAACTCAACAAACGATGATGGCAAATCGCAGCACTCTCAATATCGATTTTGATCGGAACCTCGTCTAGCGTGTACATGCTTCTTTTTCTACGTGGCCCAATGGTCATAGTCACTTTATCTTGCTGGATGCCAACTTTGCGTCGAGTCGCCTCGCCGCCGTGATGGCCAATTTGCGCAATGTCCTTTGGTCAGCTGGTCTAATCGCGACAGTGATCAGTGGTTTTGTTGTTGTTTTGTATTTATATCGGCAACGTAGTCGATAAGTTGCAAGTATGATTGGTGGCCAACAGATGGATGATCAAAGAGAAATCAGGAGAAAAACAAGAGAGAAAACCTTATTTACTTTGACCATCTACATATTATTCAATTCAGACTGCTAATGTGATGTTAATTTTAATTGGCCATAGTTCATTCGCGTTGAAAGCTGGATTTTCGAGCAGTGAACAAAAATCGTTCGGGCCATTGAGGGTCGTCGAGATAGCCATGGTTAACGGGTCTGATTTTTATCTCTTACTCCTGTTAAGTGAGCCATTTAGGGAAATGGTAAAGCGGTCACAGCCGTGGAATCAGGCTAGTGCAAATGCAGAATCGACTGCGCCTGTCCATGTATAAAAAAACTTTTCATTCAATATCTTCTCATGAGAACAAGAAAGGCGAATCTTGCTTTTTGGCTTTTGCTGCTCTTGTGATAAGATTTCTTTGTCGACGCCTGTCTGAGCGATTTCTCCGCAAAGCACCGCGCAGCAATTGGCAACCAAACTAATGCTTTTCCTATTTTGTTCCTAAGCAGCTGTGTTCACTTCCCATTCTGCCAGTGACAAGCAAAGTTTATTCTTTTGATTTGCAGTCATGTGGAAAATGAACGTGGGTGCATGAACACGAAATACAATCACAATGACGCAAAAACCCTTGTTTTGGCCAACATAGAGGCGTTTACTCTGCGAAAGTGTGCCTCATCCAACTCAGTTCTGAATATCAATTGAATAGAAGTGATTTGCATTCATCATGCGTTGTCTTTATCTGCCTGCGATTTTCTTGCTGATAATTGCTCTGATCGATTCTGGTCATAGCTTTAGCGCTTACACCTATTTGAGACTCGTGAATAGACCAAAATTCTGGTCGACTTCCAATGCATTTCGTCCTCGTGATGGAAAAACTATTACTCTGATACAGATTCCGACTCAAGACGGTAAGACCCGCTTTGACTATTCCAGACCCGACAGTCCAACTGAGTAGCTGAGAACAATTTTCAACAGAACTGAGAACAAATTTTTCTATCTTGAATCCCAAAACAGCCCATAAATTAGTTTATTCGCTGGAGCCCTTCAGTAGATAAGTTCTGAAGCTTTCAAAAAAGGGCTTCTGATTGATCAACACCATACAATACAATCAGTTATTATCAGAAAAGAGGGTTATCAGAGTGCAAGCGCAGGACTCAGGTCAGACGAGACAGTCTATGGACGAAATTTTAGTCAATGTCGGAAATGATCATTGCGTAGGTAATGCGATCATTCGTAGTGACACTTTACCAGATGCAAAAACCTGCGTGCCCCGCCCTCGCTGAGATTCTAAGATAAGATTCTTTGAACCACTGGTCTCCAGTGGCACAATTTTGCAAAATTGTATTTTAAGTCAAAGGTTTGGCCGAGAACTAGCTTCCTTCGCAAAACCCCTTGTGAGCTGGCGTAGTGCATTTGCAATAACTTACAAGAAATATATTTTTAAAAAGTCGGTACATTTAGCTACGACCCCTATGTACAAACTTCACTGCCACTCCCCCTCATACGGTTTGAAATTGAAGTTTCGCAAGGGCGTAACCCTACTCTGGGTTCTACTGTAGCTCTGTTATTTTTAGCACCTTTGCTTGCATTACCCTCTGTATACCTGGCTGAAAAAAATAAAGATGTTCTAAAACACTTCCTTTCAAAGGAGATGGGCCAGACAAAACAAGTTGTTGAGCTGAACACAGCGAGTTTCAATGAGCTTTAGCAATGGATTTCCTGGGTTTTTTATGCTCAATAATCAGCAAGTTTTAGTGCAGCGTGTGCTTTATGTACAAAGCCACCCGCATGCGGTCTTTTTACACATGCAGTACGTACGCCCGCATAATGTATTTTACAGTTAACCACTACTCTAGTTCCCAAATATACATTAGTGATAATATTTTGCTTTCCTCTGTTTTAGTAGAATTCGTGGCAGTTCCGCCGTTTTCAGATCAAAACCAAGTCGCCGTTTCACCATTCGATCCTAATTGTGACTATGAAAAATGCAAAAACGATGTGTTTGATATGATATAAATGATGCGCAAAAGCGGTTCTGCCTTTCGCTATAGGAAGCAAATGTACACTGTGGACACGGTTTACGCTGGCGTCGCCCACATCTAACTACCTACCTTTCGATGTTCAAGCATTCAAGTAAAAGTTCCAATATGTGGCTGCTGGTTGTAGTACTTGCTTCAGTCAGCCACTTGCAAAAAAGTGAATTGTCTCCGTGAAAACATCATATCTTACATATATGTTGGTCATCAAAAACCTAAGCTGAAGGTCAAAGGGGGGGTGGCTTTCAGCGGTATCATGTAATAAAAACCACAGAAATCCTTGAATTCATTATCTCTGTCTCCCATATAAGTACGACAATCGAGGTACACACGTGTACATGCATGTTGTATCTTTACCAGACACCAACCAGTGAGCCTCTTTTCCTCATGGCTGCAGTATTGTTACTGAATCTCTACGATCACCCTAGATCCAGGGGTCTTTCGATTACCGAACAACTACATCTAAAATTCAGTTATAGTCGGCCGGGTTCTCTTTTTACCGGCGTCGCTTGAAACAACTTTTAAGAAAGTTCTTGCTGAAAAATAACTGTATTTTTTTTTTCTTTTATTTTAGAGCATATAAGAAAATACACAAACTGCAGAAACCAAACAATGCAACTTAATTTATCGCTTTATCATTTCTTTATCTTTATTGCTATTTCTGCTTTCATGACCTTGAAAAACCACCCAAGATACATAAGCTGTTTAGAAAAGAAATTTGCACCAAGCCAAAAAGGCCAATATCTCCTGTTTGATCTCACCGCCTAAGCTGAGGGGGAAAAAAGCTCCGCATTAAAGATGGAGTAAAAAAAAAACATGCATATTAGCCGCCACAACTGGAGAAATTCTCAACAACAAGAGCCGCTCTCACAACAGGAACAATTTTAGGCAAAACTAACAGTTAGCTTTGTAAGAGGTGAATGTGAAGTCTCCTATTTGAAGTATTTTTTTTATACTATTTTTTTTTTTTTTTAATTTTTTTTTTTTTCAGTGGTTTTTTTTTTGTGTTTTTTTTTTAATTTTTTGTATTTTTTTTTTGTTTTTCTTTTTCCATTCTCTCTTTTTTTTTTAATTCTCATTTCCATCTTTTTTTTTTTCTGGGTTTTTTATTTAATTCAATTTTATTTTTCAGCTGTTCACATCTTCTGTACGACCTGTCTATCTAATGCATTTTTCCCCCGTATTTCATCATGTTTCAGTGCACATATATTTTACTCACACAAAGACAGAACACTGCAAAACGACGACTTCACAAAAAGCTCCTTGTACTCACTATGCGGTAAGGTGTACCTCGCTCTTTCTTTCAAAACTTTTAGCCGTCTCAGCAGTGATTTCCACAGGTCAACTATCTGGTTTTCCTCCTCGTAGTCTACCCTAGCAAACCATATGGACCTCTGTGCCGATTGCAAAACTAAGTTTGCAACTGGGGTGATAAACTTGTTTGACGAACTTATTATCCCGAAAACCCTATTCTCAGCCACCAACGTAATGGCCGGATCCAATTTTTTAAGAAAAATCTCCACTTTTTCCCAGAATGCTACTGCCCTCGGACATGATACGAAAACGTGGTGAACATCCTCAGTGTTATCACGTGCATAGTAATTCATACAGTATTAACAATTAGCTTCAACATCGGCGAATTTAGAAACCCTACTTCTTGTGTATAATGCCTTATACAGCAAGCCATGGTGCAAAGTACGAGTCAGTCCGTCAACATTCTTAGTCCTGGTTAGCTTCCAGTAAGCCCCAAAATCTATTGAATCGTTCCCTAACTTTGCTTTCCAGTATTCCTGCATGGCCAGGGTGGCCTTGCCCACTTTATTGTCCATTATGTGCTTATGAAAAAGCTTGGTTTTGACATGTTTCAGCGGGTATGTTCTTGTATCTAATCCCACACTACCCTGGTCCCTCAGACAAAACTTAGCAGTTATAACAGCCCTGCGGATATCTTTATACAGTCGAGGCACGGCGATGTTAGTCAGCTGATTGAGTTTTGCGTATTTTACTTTCTCAAAGAAAAAATCAAACATCCTGTGCCAAGCAGCTTCCTGGCTGGCTACTAGTCTGCGCAACAGAAGCATTAGGCGGAAGGCTGATACTTTTGTGCCTACATCTGGATAAGCCACTTCGTCTTGGTCTTTACTCCTCTTCAATATGAACTTGTTCACCATATTAGCTTTGGATGGATACTAGAAATATCCATCGATATTTTTTTCAATATATAGTTGGAGATCAGACTCAGGTGCGATTATGGATGCTAAATACCATACTTTCGAGAGGAAGTACGTATTTACCACATGAATTCGGCCAAAAAAAGAAATATCGCTATTCGGTGTCTTGCTGCTCATTGTCCCTATATGTTCACGCACTGCCGTCCAATTTTCTGCTATTTCCATACCCGCATTGGAAATCTGAAATCCATAAACTTTTGCTTTCTCGACAACATTAGTTTGCAAGTCTTGCTCTATATCAGCCAGATTCATCGAACCTAGTAACAAAATTTTGGTTTTTTCACGTTTCAATGTTGCCCCAGATGCTTTCCTAAATTTCTCGTACAGTCCAAAAATGCGCTTTACCGAGACACAGTCAGTTACCAAAAAATTCGTGTCATCCGCGTAGCTGCTAATTTTTAGTTCCTGTCCGAGTAAATGTATGCCTTTTATGGTTGGGTCTCTCCTGATGTGATTGGTGACAGTCTCTGACACCAGCACATATAATAAAGCCGACAATGGACAGCCCTGCCTTATCCCTCTGCTAGGGTGAAAAGGCGAGGATATATACCCGTTCACTTGTACCGACGTAGTTACCATCCCTGCTTTATAAATTATCTTGATCCAGTTATGAAAATCTTTGCCTAACCCAAAATAGTTCAAAACGGCGAAAAGATACTCCCATTCCACGATGTCAAAGGCGGTCATATGGTCAACTGAGAGAAGTATCGCGCTCATATCTGACTCATTAATGTACTCTACAGCATTATACAGCGTCAGGACCCCGTCTCGAATGTCCCTGCCCGGCACAGAGCAAGTCTGGTCAGGATGCACAATTCGAGCCATCACTTTCTTCAGTCTCATCACAAGAATCTTTGCTATTTT
This sequence comes from Mesodorylaimus sp. YZB2_4, assembly GCA_030248295.1. Taxonomy (NCBI): domain Eukaryota; kingdom Metazoa; phylum Nematoda; class Enoplea; order Dorylaimida; family Dorylaimidae; genus Mesodorylaimus; species Mesodorylaimus sp. YZB2_4. The sequence goes on along the minus strand of JASANH010000587.1, from coordinate 1,235 downwards.
GTAGTCAACGTTCAGCATGGTCAAAGGTCTCCAGTTAGATCTTTGCACTTTATCCCCTTCGCCTTTGTAAAGTTGTGAAATTATTCCAAAATAACAACTAGTAGGAAGGTAGCCCAGCCTCGACGATGCTCTATATACCCTGCTCAATATCCATCCCATTTCGCCCAGGAATAATGTGTAAAGTTCTATCGGCAGCCCGTCACTGCCAGGTGACTTTTTCCCTTGAAAAGAGCGCATGGCAGCCTTAACCTCGTCTTCCCCAATCTCCTCTCCAAAATCCTCTCTGTCTGCCTCATTCGCCACCCCATATGGAGGCTGGTTCAAAAAATCCCTTGATGCACTCTCATCAGTTTTCCCAACGCTCGTGAACAACTGGGCATACTGCCGCCTAATTTCCCCAATAACCTAGATCTGGTCTTCATACAAAGACCCGTCTGCCCCACGTATGGCATACACTGTTCTGCTTTCAGCCGAATTCTTTTGCATAAGTGGAGCAGTGGTCAGTGTAAACTGGTCTGTCGCTAAATCCCTAAAGTGAGTCTTCACCATCTTCTTCCTAATTTCTTCCTTGTCAAAAGCTCTAAGCCTATCGCGCACTTCCAAATATTCAGCTTTTAAAATTTCACTTGTTTTATGCCTACCCCATAATTCCTTTACTTTCTCCAGCTCCTCTTCTAACCGAAGACGTTTTTTCCTGCTCTTTAGTTCTACCGTCCTTTTCCTTTCTTTACACAGATCTCCTATTTCTATTTTGCAATGCTCCCATTGTAACAAGATATCCTCATCAGTTGCATTACATATCACACCCTGCAGCGTATGCAGTTTAGTTCTCACACATTCTTGCAGATATTCATCTTTTGCAAAACAATCGACATCCAGTTTCCAATAAGAAGGTCCTTGAATTACCTTCGAAAAAGAAAAGTTACACTCTATCTTAAAGATTTTATGGTCAGATAGACCCGTGTTTATAAATTTCTGTTTCACATAAGAATTCACCACGTTTTCAGTTGCGTAGATTCTATCAAGTCGGCCCTGCGTTTTGGTGCTATGGGCGAGATGAGAAAACTCCCGACCATTAGGATGATGCACTCGAAAAATATCCCGAAATTTGAATTTTGAAGAAGATCTTCGGAATTCTTTCAGCCCCACCTCAGGATAATTTGTGGGATCACTGCGATCGAGCTCTTTAGATTCTACAAAATTAAAATCGCCTAGGCAAACACTTGCATCGTGAT
>JASANH010000476.1:0-11664 GCA_030248295.1 Mesodorylaimus sp. YZB2_4 | reverse complement strand
AATGATCGATTCTGGAGAAGAAGAACATGACAGTCGTCAAACGAAGAAGCACAAAGCGACCTATCAGACGCGTCAAGATTTTGAACAATCAAAACTGCGAGATGTGCCTGATGGCGTGATGGAAAATCCCCAGGAAGTTCCAACGGGGGGAGGGGGGGGGACGGTTTTTTCCCTACCCCCCTTTAAAAATTATGCGTAATCAGGGAATCAAAGTAGGGTGATCAGCTCACATTTGCCCTATTTTTAGTCGCTGTATTGGATGACATCGATATGCAATTTGCAGGAAACCCTTCTGCCGTATCTCAAACGCATCGAAGCAGCGGTCAAGTAAATCAATTATTCTCAAAAACGAAACATGAGAGCGATAGGAAAGTCGATCGAAGCTATCAAGGAAAAGATGAATTTAAACGCCAGTGCAGTCACCCGGTATGTTGCACGCTTTCTCCAGCTACTATTTTTTGCAGTATTAAAATTGGAGTGTTAATTTTTTTACAGGTTTTGGATGCGGAAGAAGTGGAACAGTTCTTCACTGCTTCTGACGTAATGATATCTTCCCCGCCACGCTTCATAACAGTAGAAAAACCTGGAAAAGTCCATAACCAGTGGGAGGTTGCATTTTTTGAGGTTTCAAATTTTAAAATCAGCCTCGTGTTCTGAAGACCTTTGAATGCTTTAAATCACATGAAATTGGTTTGGTAGTGCTGAAATAATTAGAAAAATCGAATTTTCGTCTAAAAAATTGGCGGAAATCATTTTCCACGCTTCGTAGTACAGAATGAACTCTGTCCTATTTTTGTTATAACGTTATCTTCGTGCAACCTTCACCTTCAAGAAACTGATTTGGATGGGTCAAGAATCGTCCGTTTTTTTCAATTAGCTGCTGCAACAGTACAATGGCGATGTCCATAGTTTTATCGCCAGATTGTCTCTAGAAATGTGGGGCGATAGAATCTGCTGCTACTACGTCATGCCACTCAGCCGCGCGAAAAGTGGAAATCAACGCCGTGAGCTGCTGAAAGCGAAAGATCCGAGTGGTGTTGACTGCGTCGAAAGTAAGTGAATAATGTGTGTAGCAGTGTTTCATGAATTTAAGAAAGTAAGCCATTTAATTTGAAATGAAACTCGCTGGCAGATCGAGGCAAGCGAAAGACTGATTTTACGAGTATTTCAGGTAAGTCCTGATCCAGGTCCAACTGGTGAGGCAATTAACGGTATCGGCCGATGAAACCGACATAACCGATCATTTTTGCACGTTTAAAAACATAAATTTCAGGACGGGAAATTTGAATTGTCAGATCCCGTATTTTTGTAACCCCCCGCCTGGTAGGCCATGGCGAGTGGAAGAGAGTAATCGATACTCTCCCCTGGCTGGGAAACGTCAACCCGTCGGGTAGATGTTGCAGCCGTAGGTACGTATAGTCGCAAGACTTGCCTGCTGCAGTCGGAGTTTTTGTCCCGCCGACTTTGCTCGGCCGCCTCACTCCTACACCTGCGAGGCTTGGTTACATTTTTAAATGCAATTTCTTAATTTTTCAAGCTAGATCTCCTCTAAAAACCATTTAGAATCATTCTTAAACCCCAAAATCCCAGGGCTCAAAGACTTAACATTGAAATATCTAGACTACAACCTTGCTCGCTCGTCTTCGCAGACACCTCTACCACTCATGACACCTCTAGCACTAGCCATAAGACATGAGAAATTGTCATGAGGTGAACATGAATATTGAAACCCAGCAGGCAAGACAGGGTCTGGATGCTTGAATACGTAAAAAGCAGCTGCTCATGAACCAATCCCAAAAGACCCTGAAGGCTATCCCTGTCCCTGACTCCAAATAGGAAGACGAGCCCGGCCCTCAAATATCTCACCCAAGGACTACAGTGATAATTTGTAGTCATTGCCTCTTCTTTGAGTCAGACTAACCTGTTTTGTATTGTGCCTGAAGGACTCAGTTCCTGAGTGTACTGTGCATTGATGCCATTGCGGGCATCCCAACAAGACAAGCCATGATCATGATGATTCAGCCACAGACCTTTTTTGGGCACTAAACTTTTTGATCTAGAATCCGTAGCTCTCTGCTCCCCGCTATAATCACTATCAGCAGGCCACACGTTCGCCCAAACGCTTATTGACAGGGAAATATACGTTATATGAAGGATAAATCATCGGTATCAGCCGATAACCGATATATCCGCTCGGACTTAGGTCCTAATGTTGATCTATCACCTCTTTTAGAAATCGTCGAAAAGATCTTACTGCAGCAGGAGAGGCAGCAACTAGTCAAATGTGGGTGCGATGAACGCTCGGTGACGCAAAAGCTAACGGAATACGCAGATACGAAGCTCCGCGATTAAGGGAAGAAGACTGGGGCAAATCAATCAAGCAGGCGCGACTTTGACCTAGAATCGCATGTAAACTACTTTTATTGAAGATCGCTCTAATTTTTTGATGTGATTTGTAATGGTCAGGAGCTCTACGATGCGCTTGGAAATCAACAGAAAATTTATGAAATAGTCGTAGCGTGTGAAATCGAGTTTCCGTTCATTCGTTTTCCTTTGGTTGAATAGTTCATGCATTTCATGGCATTATTTAGCTTTAAAATAATTACGGTCGATGATCCTGGCAATAAAGAAACCTTATGAGTGAAGTGGGATCAAAAGCGGGTGGGAGCGAGGGGAGCGGTGGATATTGACTTGCAATGCTACGAGTTTCTTATAATAGTTCTTATATGACCTGTGAATTTCTTATAACCTTATAATTCTCGAATATTCTTACCAGTCTTACGAGTCTTATAAGAGATCTTATATGTTTTTCTTGTGGCTAATTAAATGGTTCTCATGAGATTTCTTATAAGTATTATCAGATGTTTTTAAACGTGGGACATTTCGTTGCATTCACATCGATGTCCGAATGCTTGGTTGCATTCCCTTTTTGCTACGACGATCCGCTTAGGACTAGGTTGTGGGTCATTTTCGATTTCGTTGTCAGCCAAGCTGTCCATCATCATGTATGATGGGGAACGGTTGTCGCGCGTCGTTTTTCTCTCAGGCAATCTCGTGCGATATGCTCGATACTCCTACAGTCGAAGCATGCCTTTGGTGCTTTCGGTACGAATAATGCAGCACGCGCATTCAGGCCGATCTCCTTATAAGCTTTCGGCCCCATCGAACGGCGAATATCAGCCGTATGTCCTTGTTTTTTGCACAGTTAACACGTTTCCAAGTTTTGAGGCATAGTAGCCGGCGCGCCTGAACTTTTATGGCGTTTCCTACCGCAATCGATGTCGTAGTGCTTGTTGTACACGAATCCGTCATCTCGACAATGCGTGCATAACGGTCCAGTGTGGCTACAGTCGCTAGAGCGTCCAGCTGGGCGACTGCGAATGCGATTGCGTGGGTGGTCCAGATCTCGCTGCATATTCCGTGCCCTGTCGCTTACCTGCAACAGTTCTGTAAATGTAGTCAGGAAATTCGTCATATCTGGGTCCTTTGCAACATGAGTCGTCTTATCCGCGAACGCGCCTGCTTGGGCCATGACCCCGTTGGGTGCCCACAACTCCATCTGCATCGCGCGTCTGACAAAGTCGTCTAAACTCGAGTTAGGTTATTCAGAGCTGGCTACGCGTTGTCTCAGTGTGGGTGATGCCAGCCCTTTTAGGAACTGAGATTTGGTGAACCTCTCTCGTTCTGCATTCAAAGTTTTTGTACTAGATTGAAGAATGCTAACTCGCACAAGGCAGCATTATTTTCTGGAAAGCGTGCCTTCAACGCGTTTCCATGGTGAGCCCAATCAGTGGCTTGAGCTGGAGTAGCCGTGGCCTGCAGCTCATCGAATGCGGCACGTGCTGAGCCAGTCAACAACATTCGAAGGTTCTCGATTTTTCCAACTGCGCTCAGTTGAGTTCTGGTCGAGAAGTGCTCAAATTCGCGTAACCACTCAGTCAGGCTCTTTGTTACTGATCCTGGGTACGTTTGTGGAACACGCGCCAAAGCTAGTATTCGGGCCATTGGGTTTACTGGCTTTACATTTACTGGTTGTACAGCTGGTTGCTGCAATGCGAGCGCTACTAAGGCTTCTTGAGCCGCCTGTCTGGCCACGTTCATCAGTGCGTGGTCAATCACTGCTGCTTGTGGGCCCGGTGGGTCCCCATTGCCAGGGTTCACTATCTCTAATATGGTTTCCCTGTTCCTAGTTATCCGAATATCAGTAGTACTGAGCAAAGCCTCCGCTTGTACTCTCCGCTCAATATCGTTGAATACTTCCGCTACGGGAGCCGTTTTTCAGGTAACTTTAGAAGACGCCTAGTCCTAGTTTTCGTCAGTTAGGTACAGTAAGTTGTCCTAGTCCAGCCAACTCAGACGTCACTGCAGTCAGCTTCCAGGTAGCTAATCGGTAACTAGAAAGGCGATACCTTGCACTAGTATTGTCGCTCTGATCAAACGGGCCGATACCTGCAGTTGATGTCTAGAGTCGTGTCCAATAAAACTATCAAGCCGACCAGAAGTGCTAGGGGTATCTCGCACTCTTGCCCCAAGCTCGCCAAATGTAACGCCCTTCCCTGTCAAGCAAGAGCCGCTACGGAAAAAGACCAAGAAGAACTTCCCCCGAAGTCCGTTTATTCGTCCGCTTTCAGCCGGAGCATCACCCAAAAAAGCCCCCAAATCAACCAAAAACACTCCTTTCAAAGGCGCAGCACAACAAGAGCACTTAAGTACATCCGTACAGTCAAACCTGTACGCACATTATAGCCGAACGGTCAATCAACGACCACTCCATATCTGAAGGATAAATACACAAGCAAATACACACAAAGATGGACAGAGAGGCTAAACAATCAACGCCCCTCCGCCCAAACACACACACACATCTCTCTCTTCCTCTTTTGCATCGAACCGTTTATGCCCACCCCTCCAGGAGGTTCTATTCTCAAAGGCTTCCTCGTCTTGCCACTTTTTGTTATTCGATAGTCTTCCATACACTGTATACTCTCATTAGCTTCATCAAGCAGGGCACAATTAACGTATAAAGCCCAAGGTTTATTTCTATTACTTTTTATGCGCTATATATCCTGAAATCTGAACTTTGGTATTCACATCATAGTGGACGATGCAGATTCTGACCTGTGGACGCCTCTGTTTGGATTACTAAGGTTCGGTCCTACACATCTATGATATCGATACTTATATGCCAAAAGGCACCAACTGTCAAACTGTCAAAAAATGCATTAAGTGCCGAGACTTACTTTAAGCACTCAGAAGTTTCATCTGCCAAAACGACGCAACCGTATCTACCGTATGACATGAGTTGCTGAGCCCCCAAAATACCCACTTTTCTGAATCTCATCTGCCAAAACGCACCATCTGCCGGAAATCGCAGGCCAAAAGGACCAACTGCATATTTTTTCCGCAGTTAGTGCGTTTTGGCTGATTCAAAAAAGAAATGCTCGAATGCAGGGAAGGAAACATGATGCAGTTAGTGCCAATTGGATGCACTCGCCAAACCTAAATAGAACCAGTCGATACTGATTCTAAAGGTGAACTTTGGGAGAAAATTTCAGTTTTGGTTATGCTAGTGGTCTTGTTTATTCACGCTTTAATGTGTTTCAACGAATTGGAGCATGAAAGATCCGCACCTGGCACTTTTTGTCACAAAAATCTGACTAATTTCTCCATCTGCGAGGTCTGCTAATTGTAGCAAGAGGGCGATTATGCTGCATGAAATTAGCGGAGCTTACTGCGGAACTTATAAATTAAAGATGGCCGGACTTACATCCACCATAATCAGCAGCTCGGTTCAAGCTAGTGCTTTGCATGTCCACACACTCAGAAGCAAAAACTTTGAACGTTGTTTTTTGAAAAGTGAGTTTTTGACGCTTGGTGCCTTTTGGTATATAGGTATCGATATATGCACGTAAATATGAGATATCATGTCAATAAGTAATCGACTTTAGAATACCTGTGCTTTGATTAATGCAGGTGCAAGTGCATAAAATTCAATCAAGCTGCAGGCTGCACGTGCTGTACCCGGTTTGAGTCGTAAACGTGCAGCTGAGTTCCTGACGACTCGAGAGTCGTATTAGCTGACTAAACCACCTCGTTTGAAATTTCCAACTAATCGAATTTATGTTCACGATCCGAACGAGATCCACGAGGCTGATCTATCCGACTTGACAATTCACAAAGATGACAATGATGGATATAAATTTTTACTTTTCATTATTGATTTATTTTCAAAAGTACTAACAGTTATCCCGCTCAAGAATAAAAGTGAGGTTTAGACTCTAAATTCTTTCTGATGAGTTCAAATTATTGTTTCGTACTTTAGGCAGTGACGCGATGCATGAGGCATTTGTAAAAGCTTACAGTGATCCAAAGAGTAGACCCTTGTATCTCCATACAGATAAGGGGGTAAGTTTAAAATACCTTTTTCTTTCCATTCTTGTGCACACATGAACATTTTAGACTGAATTTTACAATTCAAAAATGAAAAAGTTCTATAAAAAGTTGGGTATTCTCCGTCACTATTCTACTTATTCAGAAAAGAAGGCATCTACAGTAGAGAGGGTAAGAGTGTGATGCATGTTTCGACTTGTTCAGAAAACGCGTTGTCATAGGTTCAAAGAACATTCAAGTCAATGCCGATGCACTATCTACTGGATCGAAAGACCAAACGATACATTGATGTGTTGCAACCTTTGGTTGAGTCATACAACCAGTCCTATCATCGAACGATCGGCATGGCTCCAGCCGACGTCACTGACGCCGACGCAGACGTCATTCGAGGAAGGATGTACCCAATGACTGACACTGTCCCACACGAACCGAAATATGCAGTCGATGACTATGTCAGAATATCGATGCAGAGACCCGTCGTTGGTCATAAGGGTTACGATGTGCAGTGGAGTTTTCAAGTTTATCAGATCCATAGTGTTCTGGCCCATCGAGACCAAGTACAGTACCGCGTCAAGGATCACAGAGGACGCCTGCTTAAAGGTGATTTGAGTGGCTAATAATCTCATTTTTAAAATACAAGTGGCACTCTTTTCAGGTGCTTTTTACGAACCAGAATTGCAAAAGGTGCCAGCGCCGACAGAGTATAGAATTGAAAAAGTTATTCGCCAACGTAAAGGCAAGGACGGGAAAAAGCAATATTTGGTTCGATTCCAAGGATACGGTCCCGAAGACGACGCCTGGATATCTGAAGAAGAATTCACGACATGAATCCGTTTAACTTGCATCTTTGTAGTAGGGGGAGTAAGGAATATTTTCCAGATAATGTACCGAGTCATTTTACGAATATTTTATCAACTCCATTGTCTGACATGTTGAATTTCAAGGTGGCCATTTCGGCCTGTCACCTGTTTTCCCCGATCCCGAGTGACATACCCCCCGTGTCACATAATTTGCGATATTGTTATCCCATCCCCCTATGATAATCGCAAGCTACCCATTATTGGTTTCTTGCCCAATTCAAATTTATGGACCCCCAGACCCGTTTTCTTCACTGTATGCAAGGATAATATCGAGTGTATTACGGTATCGATTACTGATGATGACGGTAAAGTGGTGCAGCAGTTGACGAGTGATTTCATCCTTGCACTGACTTTTAAACGTGTATAAAATCTCGCGCTTTTCATTCTGCATTCTCATTGTTTGGTTGTCATGTTGGCTTCATGGAAAGTAAACTCGGTTCCCTGCATATAAGTTCACAGTCTCAGAACCCGGTGGAAAGACTTCATTTAATTCCTATGAAATATTTGGGTGGAAAAGTGTCAGTGCGGAAAAAGCGAGCCACCTCGACTACGACATCCACTGCTCAAAAGAAGAAAAAGAAGAATACCAAGGCACCGACCAAGAAAGGAAAAGTAGTCTCGAAGCCTGGACGTGTGGCTGGAAAGAAGCCGGCGCCAAGAAAGAATGGCAGTCTGAAGTCAGAAGTCTGTTTCACTGGAGAAAAATGGTGTAGTTGTGGGAGAGAATTACCAGGCTGATTTTTCAAAGGGCGATGTTTCGCGTTTGTACATGTCCTACCTGAGATCGACTGGTTGTATTTTGGAACGTGCTGGTGTAAGCTTTCTCGATCAGACGGCTTACTGTAACGGATTCACAATTATTGGCTATAATTTGGAAAAGTGGGATGAATGCACCAGCTCGTTGCATTCGCCTCGCGAGCTGGCCACGTTTCGTCTTCGTATGGATTACAATACAGCGGTCGAACGTGATTACACTGTTGTGGTTCTGGTGCTTTTGAAATTTAAACGCACTCTGCTGTTGTATTCTGACGGTAACGTGTCAGTTCAGTGATCTTATTCAATTGATGCTGCTTGACAGATATAAGTACTGGGTAAATGATAAAATTTTAAAATCCACTCGTGGTTATGGCGTTTAAACTGCAGCACCCGTCTACGTTTATTGTCGCTGGTGGTACAGGCACTGGAAAAACTAGATTCGTAAAGAAGCTTCTTGAAGAGAGTGATGAATTATTTTCCAAGCCGTTTACAAAGATTGAATGGTACTATGGGGTGTACCAGAGTATTTTTTCTGAGATGCCGAAAGTGGAATTTAAAGAAGGTTTTCCTGACGTGGCCAATTTAATTCCTGGTTCTTGCATAGTGCTGGATGATTTACAAGCATCGCTGACCAAGGACACCTACAAACAGCTGGTGCGTATGTTTACTGTGGATTCGCATCATACTCCGTTCACGCTCATTTACATTATTCAAACTTTGTTCGATAATCGAGATGAAATGCGGACTATTGCTAGAAACTGCCAATACTTGACACTAATGCGTGGCCCGAGAATGGAGGGTACCGTGGAAACATTTGCCCAACAAGCATTCCGTCGGAAAAATGGTTTCCTGCTTGATGCTTACGAGAAAGCAACAACCGGCAAACGATTTTCATATTTATTCATCAATATGCACCCTTCAGAAACTGATCCAAAGCTCAAAGTGATGACAAACATTCTTCCATCTGAATATCCCACGCATGTTTTCTTGCCAGTGTGAAGAAGAGGGTGATTATCACATGAAGACTGTAAAGTGTAAATAAAAACATAGTGGCAGTGCATTCGCCTTTTAAAAATGTCCGAGTCTGTCGGCAAAGTTAAACGTGAGTTGCAAATACTCTCCCTGTCACTCCCGTCTGCCGCCAAAAGGCAATTGACCGACGCCAGTCCCACACTCATCACAGCCATTGCCGAATTTGCTCTGAACCTGGTCAATAATTCCGATATTGACATTACGCCTCAACAAAATCGACATTTGGCCAAGTTCAAAAGAGATATTGCTTTCTTGGCCAACGAAAAGATTTGTTGGAAACGGAAAACTCGCCTTATTCGAAAAAGTGGTTTCAAATTTGTCCCAACTTTGATTCAAGCCATTCTTCCATATGTCGAAAGAGTACGTACTGATCTCAGTGTCCGAGTATCAACGCTTGAAAAATAATTTCCAAAAGTCTAACCCGGCACCCACCACGAATCAGCCAGAGCCACAAACTGACAATGGCCAAGTCCAGATTGCAAGCGAAGAGGTGGAGAGTGATCAGAATTATGATGTGTATTTAGATCTTCTACCCAAGGCTTACGTCAATCGTGCTAGGGTCATTTTGAAAACCCTGAAACCAACACTCACTGAGCATGGGCGAATTGTGTATTCAGATTCCAGTGTCGGTAGCCACATTGTCGATTTGCTAAAGTATGTTATTGCACCGTCTCATTTTCGTAAAAGGCGTCCTAATGACACTTTAAATTTTATTGAAATTTTACGCAATGCCAATGTGCCGCAAAGTGTGTATCGTGATGAAGTGCAGGTGAGAGGGAACACCGCTGCCATGAATTGGCTTACGTTCAAAAGTGAAACATAATCATGAGCATTGAAATGATGCGTTTGTTTGTCAGCTCACACGTTAAAGCCTAAATAAAACCACCTGAATGTGGAGAAATAAAATGATACAAAACTGAACGCTGTCACTTTTTTTGTAAAATCCGCCATTACACATGCAGACATAATGTACCCCATTACATGTCAACGTTGTTGTTGTCGTTCCATTGCCCTTAAAAAAATGCATGTCGGGGCTGCAAAGAAAACTACATCTGAAACGTGACTATAAACAATTTTTAAAGTTCCCACCCCGATACTTTGAATATAGCATGTACCAGTGGTGCTTCTACTGCATTAGAAGACCATTCGAGGTGATTTGTCACGTGCTCGTGAGTGCACTCAATGTTCGCTTCGACACCAATAAAATGGATTTTGCGGGGTGGTAAAGTGAAAAAGTGAAGATTTTTGAAAAATAATTCCACGATTCCCGTTTGATTCAAAATAAGTACCGTTTCATTTGCAACTGGTAGAGTGTCCTTAAAGCTTGTCTCCTGCACACTCGCAGAGCTGAAATTGGAGTACAACTCACCCGCAGTGCGACCAATGAATATCGTCTCGTTAAATGTAGTTTTAGCTGGAATTATTTCCAGATTAATTCCAGCGTGCAATATTTCCAAGACATAATCAGTTGAGGCTACCTTATATGAGCGTGTCTCGTAAAACGTTGTGACCATCGCATCACTGATCGCCATCTTCCCCATTTCCATGAAAATAATTACTGTGGCCAGGGCTCTATCATTGTTCAGGATAATAGGCACGGCAGTGGTGCCAATAAGAGGGCTCGATTCACGCTGCATTAATGTAATTGCTCTTGGTGAAGTCAACATTTCCTCTTCACAGCGTGAAAATTTATCAGCAAGGCAAAAGCATAATTCTTTATCATAAATTTCGACATTGATCAAATACGGCATAAGGGCGTTTGGATTCAACGTTCGGTCGCATGGTGACAATATCGAGTCCTTTTTAAAAATTAATTCGGTAGCGAAACCGCGACATTAAAGAAAAAACAAATCGTTTTCTGTAATAACGCTACCGCAAATGATTTTGGTCCCATCGCAGAAGCAAACCGATTCAGTAGAGCAAATAAGTCTCAGGAAAAATACCATAATAAAGACAAAATACATTCTCGCTTTAATTTTTAGTGAAATCGATACGAGTAAGCGTATGCGTGTATGTGCCTGTGCTCAGTATATGCATACAGTCATTTTTCACTGGCAGCGCACGGTCTAGTTTTATCAGATTTAATGAACTTTCCGCGCCCAGACTGCTTTATAGCAATTTAAAAAGCCGTAAGCACTGTACAGCACTGTAAGCTTTCTTACTGTAAATATTTTACCGCCTTCCATTCATATGTCTACAAGCATGCAAGTGCCACAGCATGCACCAGCACTGTCCAGTACAGCACTGTCCTGTACAGCACTGTCAATACTGGAAGCGCTACCCTCTTTTTTGAATCTGGCGCTAGACATGTAAGCAGTCTATAGCATCAGGGCATGTATCTCATTAGAATGGAACATAAAATAAATTCGCAGAGCCCGTGTGCTTTACTAGGACTCTGACTCGAAATAAATATGGTACTTCAGTTTTGTCAATTTGAAAATTCGAATATTTGAATCAGAAAAAATTCTAAAAAATGAAAGTGTTTTTAAAAATATTGATATTCTGCTTTTTCGTCGCGATTAGTCGGGAGGAATGCTTCTGTGTCGATGATCAAACGATGGTGTGCGAAAAGATTACTGGCGAGTCAAATTTGGTCGAAATGGTTTGCAAGAATTTTATCGAATAT
>JASANH010000874.1:0-11759 GCA_030248295.1 Mesodorylaimus sp. YZB2_4 | reverse complement strand
CAACTAGGGTCCATCCGGGGTGGCAAGAGCGCGTGTAATCTCTGTTCCGCGATGTTCGCCGTGCCTACCCCATGCGGGTAACTACCCAGCCCGTGCCCCGTGAGGGGGTCTGGATTCGAGAGCCCCTCGCCCCATAAGACCTCTACTCGTTCACGGACACCGAATGGATAAAGAGAGAGTTACCCACCAACAGAGACAAGTCACTGAACGGGCACCTTGGCGCGGCGGGTTCTACGAGCGACTCGTGTGTTTGGTGAAGCATTCTATGAGGAAACTTTCGAAAAATTGAGCTTGAGCTTGACTCAGTCGCAAACTTTAGTCACCGAGATCGAAGCGGTAATCAATTGGCGTCGGCTCACTAATGTGGGGGCGGACATTCAGTCTGGCCAAGCCTTAACTCAGGTGCATTTCTTATCCTGGAGCATTGCTACGGGTACACCTTTTTGGTATCCACAAGAAAGGCAGGATCCTGATTTTGCGCAGGGTATATTCCCGACTGCTAAGCTCTTGGAGCATCGGAAAAAGGGCCAGCAACAGACAACAGACTGCAGCAACAACAGAAATTCTTCTGCCGACATATTCAGGACAACCTCCCAATGAATCGCTCGAGTCGCCAAGCATGTGTCATAGTAGAGTTGCGTCTCCCGCGTATATATCATGTAGTGTAGTATGCGCTGTTGTATAGCTTGCTCGCCAGGGCTACGGCCAGGGCCCCGTTTCACCACGTCTCCGCTAACGGATCCGTGCGTCCGTCTAAAACCGTCTAAAAAAGTACGGTAGTCTCCGTCAACCGTCGACATACTGTAGTCAAAAATGATAAGCCCATAGAGCACGGCGTAGTCGTGTAGGTGTCCTACCTTGCCACGGTCAGACCCAGGGGTTCGGTCTACCGCGAAAACAAGAGACGAAGAGAAGGCGGCTGCTCTTGGCATAGGCAGCGACAGAGAGTCAGTAAAAAAAATGGCACCAACATGAACCAAAGACGAGACAGGCCCAAAACTGGTTAGACGCATAAGTGAGACTTATGCCAATGAGCAACCGGGTACGCCATAAACCCCATTATCACTAACCCGGGATAGGAAAACGGATCAATTTTGGCCCGTTCTATTCCACCCGTTTTCAGCCCAATCTTTGCGAAAGGGCACCCGTTTTTTGCATCTGTAGAAGTTAATGAAACGGAAGCGCTCGGTTACAGGTGGATGGGTACCCGTCCTGGACGGATCCGATTTTCCCCTCCGTCCCAGAACGGATCCGTTAACGGAGAACGGACGGCTGGTGAAACAGGCTTCACAGCAGGCGACCTGTGCAGAGGATAGAAGGACCGTAATATAATTCTCGTCTAGTGCGGTTGGGCTGGAGATTGCTCTTCTCCCAACGCGGTCACGTCGGACAGCAACGTGACATTTCTGGTGAGCTTGGCATCCCAAGCTCACCAGAAATGTCACGTTCCACGCCAGGAGCACGAAGAGTCGGTGGAGAAGAGCGGTGGATTGTTGAATAGACTTGTAAGGCGGGTTGATTTTGGTCTAGTCTCGTAGGACGGGAGCTTGTCCTTGGATTGGGACGGCGATATTTTGGGCAGTCGCTTTGTCCCGTTTGTTCTTCCTGGATTGGTCGACTTGAGAGTTTCGTTCTGTTTGGGCTCTCTGGATTCGTTGCACTGGAGACGCCGTGTCTAGAATTCGTTTGAGTGCCTCTGCGTGCTCTGGAGACGAAGTTCGCGTTAGTTTGCCTTACCTGGATTGGTGCTCTTGAGCGAATTCGATTCACGCATGTTCACTAGGATTCACGTGCATAGACTTTGGGTGCGAGCATGGCATTTAGTATCACGTACGCGGAACTTCGTGAGAAATTAACACCATGGGTTAAGAAAGAGGTGTTAAAGGCCCATTTGCGATGCCCATAACGTGAAGGTCTCGGCCGCGGCTACATTACAGGACATGGTAGAGGAACTCGGCTGGGCGATATCTGCCGGATTGGACCAAGGTGCTACGCACGGAGGTGGCAGCGGGGGGGGGGGGGGGAGCACTTGGGAAAAGTCCATGATCGATTTCGGGCCATACATGAATAAAAGCACGAGTAAAAAACCGCCGAAAGGAGACAGAGAGTATGTCGGAAGTCCACGCCTGGACCAAGGCGATGGTGATACGGGTCTCGCTCAGATGATGATGCAGCAACAGGCCATGTTCTTCAAATTCGTGCTGAAACAACAGCAGAGGCAGGACGAAGATAGGCGCCTCGAGGCTGAGGAACGGAAACGCCAGGACGAGAGGCAATTCGAAGACGGGCGACGAGAGACCGAGGAAAGAACACGCCAGGAAGAAAGGCAATTGGAACAGCACAAGGTGGTGCTGAAGCAGATGCAGGCTTTGACTGTTTTGATTAGGTCACCGCCGCAGGCTGGTAGTACGCAGCCAGGTATCAAACAGAATTGCTACACTGTCACTAATAAGAGCAACAGCGCGTGTGGTAGACTTACAGTACAGTACTCATGCTGTCACGCCAGATGCAACCTTACTGCAGCAAGTTCTCACTGTTTCCCAAGTATGTTCGAGGTGACAAAAGGCAATCGTATTTCAAAACCACAAACTTCCGAACTTACTGCAAAATAGGAATAAGTTTATATGCACATACTAGCCTTTGGTGAAAAACAAAAAAAAACCCCACAGGTAGTCGCCTCCACTACTCCACGATGCACCGAGTACATCACAGAGGCATGCATGGTGGGTGAGTGTGGGAGTACGATTGCGAGCCTCGCCCTGCGCCGCACAAACGTAGATATATCACGTCTGAATAAGTATAACTCACTCAAGCATGTGCCGCCGAGGGAGCCCTGCCAACCTCGTCTCGCCTTGCATTTGGTTAGAGTAGAGTGGCTGGGCTAACTTTTTTATTGTCTGATAACAGATTTTCTTAGAAATAATTCTCGTCTAGTGCGGTTGAGCTGGAGATTGCTCTTTTCCACACGCGGTCACGTCGGACAGCAATGTGACACATGTAAACAAGCAAACCCAGAGCTTGCCTCTAAAGTCCTGATTGTCAGTGGACCCAGGCAGCTGAGACCTGTAAAATTAAGCGCAGAAACAAGTGTCATATTGATGACTTGTTGGCAGGAGCTTCTGTCGTCATAGTGCGCTATTCGTGGCACGCTGCCACCAAGTTCTATTTATGCTAGGGTTCTGGCAGCAGCATTGTCTCCTCGGTTCGATTTTACTTTAAGTTTAAGCATCTACAGTATGTACATGCCATCACAGGGGAAACATGCTACAAGACAAAATAACCAAAAAACCAAAACCAAAAGCCAGAAAATTTCAGTGTAAGGCTTTATATATTCCAATTGTACAGTAGTTTAGTCATAATTGTAATGGAAACAGGACGAATTTCCAGTCGTTGTAAGTGGCGTTTTTGCGGCATTCATTGCACCATCTCGAATGGAGCGAGAAAAAAAATAACATCTGTCCCCAGTGATGGTGACAACATGATTGAAACTGCGACACCATGATCTTTGGGAGCACGTATTCACACACTATTGCGGATCATTTGCCGCAGCTGCTTTAACAGCAACTTCCATCATGCAATAGTTGGTCAATGTGAAACTTTGTATTTCATCTACAAGAAACCTTGTCATGGTTTTTCTGGCTTAACAAACCTTTGTATTTATTATGTACCCACACACCATATTTGCACCAGTAATTCCCTTGGCCACCATTTATGTTACCATTGCTAAACAGTTCTACCTGTGTTCAAAAATCATAGGTCCTTGCATTCTTCCATCAGCAGAAAGGTTCTGATAGGAGCTTTTGTCCAGCACAATAGGAATTGTGCAAAGTTTTATCTTAGGGAAGCTAAGCTGCTTATTGATTAATTAAACAATTAACAAATTATTGACCCGAAATTACCTGGTGCCTACAGCTAAGTGGACAGAATGACAAGCCATGCACTAAAGCTGGTTGTACACATAATCGCCACACATTGAAAGCACTGTACTGTATATGCAAAGACCAGGTATGAGGATTGCAAGCGATTGCTCTCTATTCTTGGACAGAATGTCACTTTATGGCCCTGATTCATCCTTCATTCATTCCCAAGCGCGACAATGTCGGTAACAGCAAAGTGTCTAGGTTTAAGTAACTGACAGTTGGGACAAAGGCTCCTAGAATCCTCCAGCCTATTGAACCACATGCTCCACTTACTTGTGACTTGGCACACTGGGTACCAGTCAGTCTTGCTGCATGGATTATCTGTCCAGTCGATTGAGAAGCATCTGGGTTTTGGCTCGGTTGCAGGATCCGCAGTCTTGTAGTACTTGGCAAATGTGTTTGTCGCGACCAAATTTGTTTGTGTGCTGACCCCGTCAAACCAATACGTGGTGTTGGTAATGACTTGCGATGGACTCGACGTCCTGTCGTCCCTCAATGGGATGATTGAACAACATGTTTCGTAATTTTTTGGTCCAAATTTTCCGCTCTAAACTGCTTAGCAATATGACCTCTCCAGTTTATAGAACTCGTAAGGGCTCACAGATTTAATATAGTCAAGCACGAGGTTGTACTCTCTGAGTGTGTGAAACTGAGCCAGTTTGGATCCATCAGCCGCACATGTAGCCCAGGCTTGATTCCAAGTGCCCTTTTTCGTTGACACATAATAGCAACGGCCGCCATCAGCCAAACCGTCGTAAGTTGTTCTGCACATGGTGTCGAAATCGGATTGTAGCGGATAGCAGTAGTCTAAATATAAAAATGGTTTATATGTAGACGCGGTGGAAACTGGAAATCAGTCTTATTACTGGCACTCAAACGCTTGCTTTTTAGTGCCAATATAAGCGTCACCAGTTTAAAAAACTCGGATATAGCCATCATGGGTGGCGATTTCCAATCAACTCTTCCTGGTGGCGATTGCCTTACACATGTATTCGCCTGTTCCACACAACCTCAAATCGGGCGCCTTCCAGTGTCTTTAGTGCAAAAGTTCTCTGTTGCCACTGAGCTATGCCAATGAACTCGTCACGCCAGATGCGACTGCGCCAATGCAAACGTTTGGCATTTGTGACAGCTCCGTGTGGGCGGAATAATGGCGCATGAATTGTATGAGTAGAAATACAATAATAAGAATGCCTGTCTTCTTTTTCGTATCTACAGTATGAAAACGGAGCTGACCAAGGTGGGGCTGACAGCGAGGCATGGTATCTACTGTATATACTGTATTTGGACTGGCTCTATGCTGCCTCTACTGGTTGAAATAATGAAAAGAGAGAAACTACTACGACCATGGAAACTAGAAATATTGACCCACTATTGACAATTGACTCGAACTCTTTTAGCTGAGGGGCTAACCGTGAGTTCGACCTTCACTTCACTGAATGCACAGCAGGAGACTGCTTTGAAGAGACCACTTTAGCGGCAACTACAAGACCTCTACACCGTATTTTAAATGCGAAAGAACAAAATCGAGCACGAAAAAAGGCAGCGTCACAAAATGTGCAAAAATGAGTATACTAGAACGGCGTGAATTGAAAAAGGGTTTTACTACTTTACAATTTGGACTCCATTTCCTGCGTACATAAGTGCTAGCACATCAGAAACATTCGTGTAATGTATCGTTCGTATGACGGCAGGTACTTTAGTTATAGTGAGTGAGGGGTGCACTGGATGTAGATCAAATTATGCAATACTGTGATGACACCATTATTTCTACGCCCCGTGAGGAAAGGATTAGAGGCCCGGTCATGACGAGGGAGTTTTTTCTTGTACCTTCTGAACCCTACTTCCGTCGTAATTCTTGTTTTCAAGTGATATCCTGGCACGTTTTGGATAATACAGGATCGATTATTCACCCGCAGCATGACCTTGCCGAAAAGGTTGCACAGGGCTCATGGCTCCTGCTGTTTCCTTCCGCCATGCATAGATGTATGAAGTTTATAAAGGAGTCTGGAGGTCTCTTTCTTTACTAATCATGAATAGAAAGCTCCAGCATCGATATTCATTCGAAAAATTCGACATATATGTACCACGTGCACAACTAACATCAACGGTAACGTCAGCCACGGCGAAGACGTAACGTTACTGGCAATTGCACTCCACGATGGCGGTCTCTAACACTGTCAAACTTCTGGTCCTTCTGATATTTCTGTTAGGCAAGAAGTCTTATGCAAGTAAACTCACTCTAAAAATCTCTTTTACTTGTAATTGACTTCACTATGTGAAGCCTTCTTTAGACTACTGCTATCCCCTTCAATCGGATTTCGACGCCTTGTGCAAAACGACTTTCGGCGGGTTGACTGATGGCGGTCGTTGCTATTAATTGTCAACGACCAGGGTACTTGGGACCAAGCCTGGGCTACATGCGCCGCCGATGGAGCCCCATTGGCTCAGTTTCATACGCTCAGAGAACATAACCTCGTGTACAATGACATCAAGTCTGCAAGCCATCTGCGGACTCGAAAATTGCTCGATACATCACAATGCCCAATGATTTCAGAGCAGAAAATTTAAGCCAAAGAATTTCGAAGCATGCTCTTCAATCATAGCGTTGAGGGACGACAAGACATCGAAGTCACCTCAAGTCATTAATAACACCACATATTGGTTTGATTCTCCGAGCATGCAAACAAAGATGGTGGCCACAGACACGTTCCCCAAGTACTATATGGATGTGGATCCCGTAACACAATCGAAGCCTAGGTGTTTTTCAATCGACTGGACTGACAGTCCGATTAACAAGACTGACTGGTACCCAGTGTGCCAGGTTACAAGTAAGACGTTTTTTGGGCCATCTCATTATCAGTAAAATGCAGTCCAGCATATTGACAAAGGGACAATCTCAAGTAGAGCAACCATCATTGATCATCAGATATGTCTATAAGTGATAGAATGCTGCAAACAGGAAAAACCCGTTATTCGCACCTTCTCGACACTTTGGGGGGGGGGGGGGGTTCTTTCCTTTTAGCCCTAATCTCCAGGTATTTAATGCGGAGACATTCGTGATGACTTGACGGTGAAAACCAGCACATTTTTGTGGCGCGGGTGTTTGGGGATCAACTGGCACAGGTTGGTAAACTGTTCCTGTCGACCTAGACCAGGCCGTGGGGTTCCTGGTACTGTCAAGGTCCAAGGAGGCTGTTGAAACGGCGGCTCAGATCTGTCATAGATCTGAGCCGCCTGTCTATATCAGATAAGGATGCTCTCGGTTTGAGTTAAGAGACACATCGAGGGCTGACGTTTGACATTCCTAAAGCCCAGGTTTGACCGCACGAACGCCGCAGGCAGAGTAAGCCCCGCTCGAGCTGATTTGAAAAATATAAAAATAAAGTCAAGTTGCCAATACCAGCGGTAGGATCACCAAGACATCGCGCAAATTTACAGCTATAAAAGTTCCACAATTTTGCTGTATCTGTCTGTAAAGTAGAGTTTCTGATAGCAGTATGCTCATCGTTGAAACGCAGTTTCGCAGGCATTCAGGCCAGACTATTTTGCTTAGGCCCAACACCCGTTTTTCTTCGCAGGCGAAATCCAAAATTTTACATTGACCAATTATTGCATGGCGGAAGCACCCGTTGAAAACATTTTCGCTGCAGATCCGCAGGAATGTGCAAATACCTGTTCACAAAGAGTTTGGTATCGCAGTTTCAATTACGTGGTCACCATTACTGGCGACAGATGCGATTTATTTTCTCGCTCTGTTCGAGATGAAACAATGAATATTTTGAAAGCGCCTCTGACAAAGCAAAGAAACTCTTCGTGTTTTCATTATGACTATGACTGAAGTGGTTTATTGTGCGCACATTTTGTATGTATCGATACTGTTTAATCTTGGTATATCTGTTGGTTCTCAATGGGTCTCACTGGGGGGTCACTGGGTCTCTAAGAAGTCAGAAGTCCATCCTACATCATATTTGCTTGATCTATATTTTTTTGGTAGCCAACCCATATAGCCCTATAATAACAAAAGTCCAGCGGAAACGATGACAGCAGCACGTTGAGCACCAGAGGATCAAGTGGACAAGAGAACTATTTGAGTGGGCAAATGTGAGCAGTGCCTGTAGAGCTCATTGTATAGAGAAATAATGATGACATCACAAAGTGCTTTAAGTCTCCGCCTCTGAGCCTTGGTGTCCCCATACTACTGTATAGAAAGCTTTGAAGAGAAAACCGATTTATATTTATGAAACTTCAGATTTACCCATGATTGTATTATAAGGTAAGTGCTCAGGCGTAAGTTTGAGTCATACTGTGTAGTCACCTTTGCTTGCTACCTAGAACTTCTCATTTCTGGACTTGGCACCAAGAAAGAGTTATCTTATACGTTCCTCACTGTGGTTTGAACATGAGCATTTGTCAAATTGTCATCATCATCAGTAGTGTATACATAAGAAAGAGACTACCTTATTTTTGCATGTTAGCCCTCTACTACATCTGATTGGCTGATGGGCGGAGTCACGTGACCGCTAAGCCGCGCCCCTCGATTCTGATTGGTCGGCCGCGCGCGCGGGCTTGCGTGACGTCATTAGGCCGGCTAGCCGCCCCCCCCCCCCTCCGCGGCGTCTAGACAGTTAGGCGGCTATTGTCTTAGCGCGGGCTAATTAATTGGTCAATTAAAAAAGTTAATTGGGAAGGCGGGCGTTAGCCCCCCTCTCACGCCGAGCCGGCTAGCGACAGCTGATGGTTCGATTGTAATTTGAAATTTTTAAAAAACAAGCTGGCTGGGGTCTCGCGCCCCCGTCTCCTAGCAACCGTTAGACGGATAATAATTCAAAGAAGTAGAGAAGTCATTCGGTGAAGTCTTGTGGAAAAAAGACTATTGTCGACCAGGCTAATTTATAAAATTTGAAAAACCAGCCGGCTCGGGTGATAGCTGGAAAATACTGACTGATAAAAGCGAGTGGCTAGGTGTAGTTACAATATTTTAAAAATATGCTTCTCTCGAAACCCTTGAATGGGTGTCTAGAAAACATCACGTGCGTGGCTACGTTGGGAAAAACCGAGCCTACCCTACTGAACGAAAATGAACGAATGAGGTCGCCGCGGACGAGACTGCTATTGTATGTGCGTTTCGAAGCAATAATGGGTGTGGCAAAACACGTGACCAACAATGAATGAAGGGTCGGTTATTGATTTTTCTGTCTTTTCAGCTTTAAGACTTAGAGCTGATGGGAATTACAGCTGACCTACGCGAAAAATGAGTCCCATAAATTGCCTCCTCATTGGTTCCATCGCGCATGTAAGTTTCCATTCCATAAATTATCTTAAAATGTTGCTAAAAACATATTTTTAGTATTTCTCCTATTCGGTTCTGGCTGTGGCCGAGTGCAGCTGCGTGCAGCGAGATGCGAATCGGACTACCATGTTGAAATGCGTTGGTGGACCTGTTTTGCGCTTTGAGCAGTACGAAAAGTGCCCCTCGGCTAAAATCGCGTTGTTCTCTCGAATCAGTGATCCATCGGGGCTTTGGAATCACGTCAACATATCTGCTCAGTTTGAACGTATGAACTGGCTGCAAGTACATTTGAATCGAGTAAACTGCGCCAAGTTCTGCCAAAGTCGATTATTTAACACGTTTTCTAGTGAAATCGAGAGCAACTGCGTGTGCCAAAAGACTTTGTTGAATGGGTGCTTTGTTGAATGAGTGTCGCATAGACTGTATCTAACGCTTTCCTTGCTAATTTTTTCAAGACGTGAGAAAGTTGGGAACGAAAATTCCAGCCGGGAATCCCACAGTCAAGATAATTTGTCCAACTCCAGCACTGCACTCGACGTAATGAGGTCAATCGATGTGACTCGTAGAAACAAGAAAAGACGAGTGGAAAGTTAAGGTTTTGAAATTAGATCTAGTTTTGGTAATAGTAAGTTGTTTGTATCGACAAAAATGCTATTTTATGACTCTGTCAGATACGCCAACGGGTCGAGGAACGAATGTGCTGGCGCGATTCCCCTTAGCAGCACCCGCAGCACTGGCTGAACAATACATTATTCGAGCAAAGTACCCCTGCGTGAAAGAATCAGCTGATGTGTATCGCAGCGTGCACAGTACCGGTGCTATTTCCACAGCTAACACTTCGACAGCAGTCGAAAAATCAACAACTACTGGACCTCGTGGTGACAGACTCTTTCCCAATGACATTTTACTAATTTGTTTGGCATTTACTCTAGTGGTCATGGAAGTTGCTGCGCTAGTTGCCTTTGTTCTCCGCGGAAAGATATCATCGATTCGTGGCGTTGTGATTGGGTCATCAGAGGTTTAAAAACAATTCTGAATCAAATCCAAGTATTGGACTGGGTGTTGCGTCATTGAATCGTGCATCACAGTACAGTACATGCATCTCTCTGCTACTCTGTTGTTTGATTAAAACCAAAACAGAAAACCTAGTCGGTACAGTGCATAAAAGGTGTGCGGGGTGAGATATTCAAACATTCATGCGAGAAATATTTTTCTCCATAAATACAAACTATCACGAAATTATGAAAAACCAAAATTTAAAGCTTGCTGCTAGGGCGGGTGTGGGTGATGCTGTTGCTCTTGTCGCTGCTGCAGCAGCCACAAAACGGCGGCTTGATCTCTTTCCAGTCGCCCTGCTGCTGATCTATCAAACTCGGCCAAGTTGCGCTGGCCAATATTAGCAAGCCTGTGCCGAGTTGACAGCCAGTCCCGTGTTTGAATACGTAACGGCTAGCAGAGAGCGAAAATCAAGTAATGCGAGACAACATGCAAATCTAAAAATTGAAAAAAGCGTAAATGTAAGAAGAAAGATACAAGGATAAATTTTATGTGCGGGGCTAGAGAAGAAAGCGGAGCCATGTGGGGTAAACGTTTTTAATCTAAAAAATTCGAGTTCTGAACCACGCCGATGGCGTCCAATGTAACCTACTGTACTTGTTTTACTAGGTAGAGCAGCTGCGCACGCTTAGGGTAATAAATAAATAAGTACAACTGAGTCAGAAATGCGTCCCTAAAAAAGCGATCAATGATATTAGAGGCAGCTGGTGGTGTCTGGGTGAGTCAAACACCATCCATCTGTCCCTTGGTTGTTGTTCGGGTCGCGAGCTTCGCGTCGCATCAACTAGCCTATTGTGGGCAGCTGCTGGTCGCTTGGCTACCTTCCCGCTTATGGGTGATGCCGATCAGCTAGGAAGAAAGCTAGGGTGTCTAGTTAGCCACGCCTACCAGATGGCGCGTTTTGCACCTAGCGCCTATAAAACAGCTCTCATTTTTCCAAAGAAAGCCAGTCGCTCGCTTACACCGTCAGTTGGTAAGGTGCTTAGTCATTTGGCTAGTTTGGACGAAATATTTATCTTCGGTCTGCTCGGGGCTAGGATTTATCGATATCTATGCTAATTCCTGATTAAAGCGACACAGTATGGCATTGTTCGAACGCTCACCTCCGGATCAGCAGCATTTGCAGGCGAAGAAACGACGAGCGAATCCAATGCAGGAAACGACCTTCACTATGTTAGCCAAGGAGGCGAATCTGACAGCGACTCAGAATCATAGACAGTGGCAACATCAACAATATCGTGAGCCAGAGGAACAGGATGAAACTCGGCCAAGTTGCGCTGGCCAATATTAGCAAGCCTGTGCCGAGTTGACAGCCAGTCCCGTGTTTGAATACGTAACGGCTAGCAGAGAGCGAAAATCAAGTAATGCGAGACAACATGCAAATCTAAAAATTGAAAAAAGCGTAAATGTAAGAAGAAAGATACAAGGATAAATTTTATGTGCGGGGCTAGAGAAGAAAGCGGAGCCATGCGGGGTTAGCTGATGGGTGT
>JASANH010000307.1:0-11837 GCA_030248295.1 Mesodorylaimus sp. YZB2_4 | reverse complement strand
TTGTTATCAAGCACACCAATACGACGATCACTTGTAGAATGCTGCACTCCTAAAGCTTCCTCAATAGATACGCTGCCAAGTTGACGAGTTCGAAAATGCTCAAAACCGAAACTCCAAGGAATAGTCCCGAGACCGACGAAATATCCCACAGCACGTCCAGAATCTGAAACACGCACAGCTCATATGACAAGAAGTGCGATGCCTCTGCAGTATGCAGGCTTACATCGTACGCCTCAATCTCCACATACTCAACCACTGTCAAGTCTTCGAAATACACACTGATCTTCGCCACTTGGTTCCTGCAAATCACCCAATGTAGAATAGCATCGGTGACTGTGAATGCTACGGACTTACCCGTTGTTATATGCTGATCCGTTGGACCCCGCCGCCTCGCGTATGTTGGATCCCTAGAGGAAAAAGCGCGTATTAGCAGGCTGCGGCTGCCACAGCAGGATCGTCGCCCAGCCATACGTACATGAAAAAGGGACCACTTGGTCATGCTAACAGTCAAATCGTATATGTCCACACTAAAAAGAAGGCCCAGACGATCCATGAAATACACACAGCAAGCTCTATAGTGATCATACTTGCACTCGTGGGGACAGCGGCACGATCGTGTCGCATTACTGTCCAATAAATAGTAACTATTGACACAGTCTCCTGAAAAACAAATGCATGAACCCCATTTGTATGCTGAACAGACAAGGTTGTACTTCTGTCCACAGAGCAATAAGTAATGTTCTTGGCCTTGGCTGCTGGTGAAAGTGGGACTCTTGGATCGCCACATTTGCATCTCTCGATGACGCGGTCTTGGTAACAACTGCGTAAGCATCCCTAAAGCACATAGACTTTGTAGACAAATTGCAACCAGCCTTTGATATTCATCTCCTTTGATAGCATGAATCCTCACTAGTTGCCCGAGTCGCATGGGAGTTCAAAGGGGCCCGACTAGGAGCGGGGATACATGTGAGAATTTACGATAAGTCAAGCCGAATGGACTGGTCCTTTAGAGAATGAGGCCCAAGCATTACCTCTGCTGTGTACGAAGTGTTGTAGTTGAAGGCGGAAGCCTTTTCGCCTGAGTGTACACAACGGGCTTGTTCTTGAGACACGTCAATGGAACTGGTTTCACTCTAAAACAAAATACTGATTGTGAGTTAATGACTTAATGCTAGAATTGATCCAATTGTCAGATAAGTCAGCTTTGAAGATCTGATTTGAATTTCATGGACTCAAGAGTTGACTTTTAGCCCACCCACAATCGGACACTGCTAACGCACCTTCATCATTGATGCAACACTCTGATAACCACTGGGTGTGTTAAAACCAGACGCGTCGGGGAATACAGTGTCATTTTGGGCGTGGATTATCACTCGGACACCGGCTGCTCGAATGTAATCCAAATATTCTTCCTCGCCGATGTAAAACGCAACCGAGAGACCTAATTTTAGGAAAAATGGTGATTGAAGATTTCATCTACGGTGGAGATCACAGTACTGCCTACTCGTACCTCTCTGCAATCCCGCCTGCTTGGCTGGCATGTACTTGCCATTTGCATTGAAAACATAGCAGTTGCCGTAATTTGGATCGACCCGCAGCGTGAAGTCACTAGAAGTTGCCAGAGACAAGGTTAGAACAGGGACCTTCTTGAATCATCTACCGCACGCAGGATCTGCCTAGCGTTTCCGCTCTATGGGGAATTTTAAAGATACTGTAAGACAGCCCACCTACCTGTGGGCACAGGCCGCCCCATTGTAAGTGCATCGAATAACTGACTCCGCTAGAGTGTAGCCCACTTTAACAGCCAATTCCTCTGGCAAACTGGCGATCACGTAAGCCATCATGTCTTCGGATACTGTCGCCAGGGCCTGTGGTTCAGATTTGACCTGAAGAAAAATCAATCACTTCTGTTCTGGTGGGGACAGAAACGGTCTTACAGCATTGAAAGACTCGAGAATGTATTCTTCTATCGTTTTTGTAGACTTTGCATCAGTTGAATTGAAGGAACTAGTCGAAAATGAAAACAGCCTTCATAAAACAGGCATTGTCGTATCCGCACTTATCCGCTTACTTATTTTGACTGGCTTTATGTGCAGGAGGCGGCACACTGGACAAGGTTGCATTAGTCTTTTGACTTGGTTGAATAGGTTCTTGATTTGGTTTATTTGTAGCTGCTTGGAGAGCAGTTGAAGGCTTGTTTAGTTGAGAAGGCAGCTCAGTGGCGAACATAGCGGGTGTTCGGACCTGAATTCTTTGTGGTGGCGGGCCAGAAACCGCTGTTGCTTTCTGATTTTGTAGAGGGGGCTCCAGAGATGACGCACGAGTGCGTTCTGATTGCTCTTCTTGAGATTCCGTTACCCTAGCGTCAGGTGTTGGCTGACTGATAGTCCTATCCGATGGCGATGACTGGCCGTTACTTGCAAGAGTTGCTGCTGATGGACTTTCGACATCCAACGATTGATCAGCCGCTGATGAGCGGCTTACCTCAGTCTCAGTTCCAGGGTCTGAAGTATATGGCGCCTGCGGCGGCAGCGGTCCATCTGCAGGAGGCCGCTCTGAGGACAAGAGATGGCCCACCTCAAAAGCATCGCTCTTCTGAGTTGGTTGAATAGGCGCTAGATTTGGTTCTGTCACACCTGCTTGGACGGCAGATGAGCTTGTTCTGTCTGACGATCGATTATCAGTTGTAGATAACTCAGTTCCAGAAGGCTGATTGTTGTCTGCTGGTCGACCAAAGCCCTCTGTTAAACCATTTGCTGTTTGACTCATTGTCAGTTGAAAAGGGTCTAGAGCCATCGGTTGACCTGTGGGCAGCGCTGCGCTTTCATATGTTGGAAACAACTTTTTACTGCCTGATAGCTGATCAGCTATGAAAGGAAGGTCTGGCAAGAGCACTTCAGGACTTTGAGTCAACGACATGTTGCTTTGACCCTTCTGACTAGAAGAACTTGTGGATGGGAGGAAGTCTGTGGCAACCAGAGTCGCAGCACTTTGATATGTAACAGGAGAGGTTATAAATAAGAAAGATGAATTTGGGCTCTGCGTCGAGAGTAATCTGGTAAAGAGAGATTCGACTTCTGGAGCAGTGGCCAAGGTTGAGATTGGAATTAACAGGCTGCTAGAGCCCGACCGGCTCATCTGGTTGTATGGAAGCGATTTGCTCGAACCCGATTGGTCTTCAGATATTGGGGTGTTCAGTGGTTGAGCTGGGGCTGGATCACCTGTATTAATAATGTTTGTACTTTCCTCTATTCTAGCATTGTTTTCCACCCTTGGTGTTAATTCAGAATGAGAAAATGCAGGAGTAGCAGTGGTCTGCTCGTTCGTAGAACGAGAAGTGACTGCTGCAATCCAATATGCAGTTTGAGCCACTGGGACTATGGGCTTCCTCGTCGCGTTTGGAGGATAAGTGCGTGCTCGTCTGATTGGTTTAGCAGATGGTGACAGCAGGAGTGCTTGGAACCTTTTAGGCTGCTGTGATATGGTAGAGGTCGGGTAGCTTGCCGAGGATGCTGACCCACTGCCTGATGTGGTTGTGACAGCTAGATCTGCGACGCCTCCATTGGCATTTGCCTCTAGCTCGAACTGCTGACTGTAGAGCTGATTACCAGCGGTGAGTGTATTATATGCTATTGGGCTTACTGTATTCAGTTGAGGCAAGGTTGTCATGGATGGCGTGGGTTGTTTATCCACTGTTGCTGCGTTCTCGTGTTCCAAGGTTAACTTTGACAGTGATGTTGAGGAAACAATAGCAGGAGTAGAGAATTGCATTGGCTTTGTTACCGATGGAGAGAAGCTGGAATTAACTTCAAATCCAATAGAGGGAAAATTATCGCCTGGCTCAACAATTATAGACGTTCTTGCAGATGCTTCTTGCAATGAACTGGCAGTTACAACGCTTCTTGCGTTTGCGGACGAGCCATCATCCATAATGTCTAGTGTTGCAGTAGAGGCAACGACAGGATATTTGTGTATGGTGCTCAGTGAGAGTCCTGTTAAGCTATTGGATGAGGCAGCTGCACTTGTGCTCGGCAAGATACCCCCAGTGGAGGTTGACAAAGATATGGCAAGCTTGTGACTAGGAGTCAAGGTTTCTGAGCTTGTAGTTTGGGGCTTCGTCGGTGTTGTCGTCAGGGCACTATCAGGGGTTAAAGAGGCGGACGAAGGCAAGGAACTGATCCCTATGGCTGGAGTCAGCGTGGTCAAAGTGACAGTGCTGCCAGCTTGAGGAAAAGACATGGATGAGACTGCGATGACTGACCACGGTGCGTTCGTTGCGGACTTAAGATAAGTTGTTATAGCAGGCGCGACACTGACAGAACTAGCGGCAGGTGTTTGATCAGTCAAGGATCTAGAAGCGGAGGTGGTCAATTGCAAGGAGGGCG
This sequence comes from Mesodorylaimus sp. YZB2_4, assembly GCA_030248295.1. Classification (NCBI taxonomy): domain Eukaryota; kingdom Metazoa; phylum Nematoda; class Enoplea; order Dorylaimida; family Dorylaimidae; genus Mesodorylaimus; species Mesodorylaimus sp. YZB2_4. Next base: position 7,452 of record JASANH010000307.1, on the reverse strand, counting down.
CAGGCAATGATGTCTGGCTAAAAGTGGCTGGCGCTGAAGAAAATGGGGACGGCTGAGCGACAGAAGTTGTGTTGGAGATAATAAAAGTAGACGATATTGGATTCATAGGCGTGGAGGAAGAAGAAGCTTGGGACGTTGAAGCAATATCCATTGAGGTGGGTGTATGTTGTGTGGGTGCCTTAGCCAAAGTCATTGTGGCAACGGCCGGCAAAAGGGGGGGAGATGCGGATGAGACAGTTTCCACATACTCGTAGCTCGATATAATGCTTTCGATAGAGGAGGCCATGCTGGTCGTGCCCACTGACGGAGGTACAAAAGAAAGAGTAGAGCTCATTGCGGTAGCGGAGGCAGTCAATGGTGATGAGTACGTGTGCAATAATGGCTGGATAATAGTAGGTGGCGTTGAAGGAGATGGGGACGGCTGGTCGATGGAGGTCATGTTAGCGATAATAAAGGTAGAAGAAATGGGGTTCCCAGGTGCAGAGGACGAAGAGGCCGGGGATATGACAGTTTCTGCGTGACTGGATGTTGTGCTTCCGTTAGAGGAGGCCATGCTGGTCGTGCTAGTCGTGCTTACTGATGGAGGTACTAAAGAAAGCGTAGAACTTATTGTGTTCGTCAGTGAGGCTGTTGCATTAGTTGATATCATAAAGGGAGGCAAGCTGCTGGTGCCTTGAGTAAAAGGGGACGAAGTTGAGGTGGGTACTGCTGGAGTAGATGTCGAGTGTATGGAATTCATGGAGCTCGTAGATGAGGCAGTCGGCGTAGCCTGTAGTGACATGGTTCCTGGTGTTGTCTGCGCGCTCGCGGTCTGCGTAGCTGGCGTTGCAGTAGCTGATATCACAGGTGTAGTAGCTGAAGGCGCAACTGGAGTGGTTGCACTAGTCACATAGCTTATGGAGGAGGGTGATGTGGCCGAAATGGTTGTAGTAGATGCATGCGCAACTGGAGTGGTTGCACTAGTCACATAGCTTATGGAGGAGGGTGATGTGGCCGAAATGGTTGTAGTAGATGCATGCGCAACTGGAGTGGTTGCACTAGTCACATAGCTTATGGAGGAGGGTGATGTGGCCGAAATGGTTGTAGTAGATGCAGGCGCAACTGGAGTGGTTGTACTAGTCACATAGCTTATGGAGGAGGGTGATGTGGCCGAAACGGTTGTAGTAGATGCAGGCGTAACTGGAGTGGTTGCACTAGTCACAGAGCTGATGGAGGAGGGTGGCGAAGTCGGAGTTATTGAGGCTAATTGAGCTGCCGTGGTTGTCGTGGTTGGAATGATAGGATTTGCAGAAGTCGGTGTACTGGTCGAAGCAACAGGCGCACTACTTTCGTATGGCAGGGCAGTGGAGGACGAGATTTCACTTGACGGTCTTAGTGGTGTTGACGTAGGTGACGTGGAATTGACTGCCAGCGTAGTCAGTGATGGTGAATTGATAGTAGATGTCACCATGGCTGATGGACTGATGCTGACGGAAGCAGATGACGAAACGGCTGATGTGAAAGGTTGGGATGAGGTGGTTAAGGAGGTGTTGGTGGTTAAGGTCATTGATGCAGAACTAGTCACCAATGATGTAGCTGCGGACGAAGATATTGCGATAGGTGAACTTGTACTGGACATAGAGAATGACGAACTTGCTGGGACAGAACTTGTCATGATAGGCGCCACCATCGGAGGCGAGGTTGAAAAGGAGTTTGTGATGGGGGAAATTGCCATGAACGATGCTCCCCTAATGGTGGTCATAGGCAATGGTGGACTGGTTGTCACTGGGCTTGATGGTGAATGATAAGTTGCAGTCGGTGTCGCGGTGGAGGCAGGAACTGTAGCAGCAGTGGTTAACGGCTCGACTGTACTCGATTTTGAAGTGGCTATCGATAATGGAGCCGAAGTAACTGATTGGACCGAGGATGTCGAGGACATCAACATGCTGGATGTGGCGCTTTTTACGGCAGTGCCGGTACTACTTGAAGCTTTTAAAGTGGATGTAGATGCTGCTGTCGGTTGGGGCGATGCGATTGGTGCAACACTTGAACTCAGTCCTTTTACAGGGGTCGAAGAATAAATTGAAGCTGCAGCTGACGAGGAACTTACAGCAATAGTCGTTGCTTGCGTCATGGAGTATGCCATAGCAGTTGTTAGTGCAAATGCCAAACTGCTCTTTGACATAGCAGGCTCGATTGACGTCGTCGGCGAAGTTAGTGCTATTGAGGATACGTTGTAGGTCGATGTCGAGTTTGTCGTAGGTCGAGTTGTTGTGGCAGAAGTTGTGGTTTTAGTAGGAAAGGTTGAGGATGAGGTTGACGGTGAGGTTGAGGTTGAAGTCGTCGTAGTTGTGTACGTTGTGCTCGTAGAAGTAGTTAAGCTGCTTGTAGTAGATGTCGTTGTGGAAGTTGTGGTTGAGCTTGCCGTGGATGTAGTTGTAAACGTGGAATTATAATCTAAAAGATTGGTTAAGATTGAGAAGATTGTGAAAGACCTGCAGTGTATTGTAGTTGAATAAGGTCAGATAAAGAGATTCTCTTACATTCACAAATGACTGAATATTTCTCGTTTGTTCCAGAGATAGCCCTAACAACGTCTTTGGAGCCATCGTAAAAGACGACCACACCACCTCCTTTGGAGCTCCAATCACTTGAATAGCTGGTGCAGCCCGAGCATAGAGCCGACTCAGAGACTATGTTGCCTCCATATGGTGACATAGTGGTTGAGTCGTCGTACCAATCGTATATAGCGGGTGTACCAGTGGTCGAAGTGCCAGTTTTGCTGTATAATCCAATCAACCCTCCATAATCTACACCATTGTACTGTTTGATGTTTGGAACTACTCCCATGCTTTTCAGGTAAGTGTACAAAGAGGGGCTGTCGATTCGTGCTAGACGACTTTTGAAACCAAGCGGTTTTTTGATATCGCAAAAAGTGAATCCACAGGCCCATGTGTCTGAAAAAATTTCTGTCGCTATGCTTGACGAAATAAAAGTCGCTCTGTACGTAGCCTTCGAATTTCTGCAGCAACGACTGCAAGCGATCATACATTTTGACCGACAAGGACAACTGCACAAAGCGTAATGTTTTGCTTTAAAAATTTTTTGGGCCAAAGCCCGTTTTTTGCCTACAGCCATCCAGCAGTCGAACCTTCTAACGCTAAGCAGGGCTGTGTGTCTTAACTAGGAGCACTTCCACACGAAAACATCCTGAAATGCACACCGACTTCCTCAGACGATGACATGCGGGTGGGCTGTGAACCTTGTCGGTGTTCGACAGCCGAGACTGTCTCCTCGTTTGGCTTCCGTCTCTCCGTCTGAGTACCTCGATGGTATACTGGGTGAGTCACTCACGGCCTGCCATACAAGGTCAGCGAGGGTTCATGGTTCTCAAACCGACCTCCATCACAGGGGATCGAACCAGGGACGAGTCCAGCCAGTCGCTCGCAAGCAATGCAATGAGACAAATACCAAGCCGCTGCTCAACCATGGCCGTACGAAGTGGGATGTTGAATTCGATAATGGGGCAAGCATCGAAAATCACACTTCGGGTAGCTCTCGTAAGCAGCCTCGCTTCCTCTGGATGCCTTTGATTTCGCGAATACTCTGCGAGTTGTAACCTCCATACTCGTAAGCCGGCAGTACCAATATGCCTATCGATAGGCGCAAGTGGCAGGTCAACAAGTCTGGTTTGTGTTTCACTGGTCTTCGACTACTAGAGGGTCAAGGATCGACCGTACCACCATACCGGCCACTCTGTACCGCCGCTCAACGGGGGTGGTATGGTTTGGTTAGGGTGCGGCGCTGAAAGTTGGCTGGTGAATTTGCACTGACTTTAATGATGATTTGTGCGATAATTTGGTGTTGAGTAATTTGTTTACTACTGCTCTGAAATGAGTTTGATGCAGAGTGCGCAAGCTCCCCTGCAGCATCACCGAAGCATTCGTCTGACGTTGGAGTCGGGCGCCAAGACTGATGATCAGGAGGCGAAAATCAGGCACGACGTGCGTACGACGTAGGTGGTTGGCACAGAGGTGTGGCTAAGTTCCAGCTCACTCCCGCAGGTTAATTCGATGGGTTCGCCTGAAGGTCCGCATCGCAACCTCTCGTCCCTTTATCTTTTCCATGGCCCGAAGACACCTGTCACTCTGATCCCCCTGATCGGCACGCCAATTAGCATATGTGGGAATGAAACTGGTGTGCTCGTACGGGACTGTCAGGCTATGGTGAGGTACGATCACAATCACGGAGCCTGATCGTTAGTGTCGACGTTAGTTTATTCCACTAATGCGACTAGGCTAGCACTACTAACGACTCACGCAGGGTAGGATCGGTACACTTGTCAGTAAGACAAATGGAATCATCTGATTGAGGAGGGCCTTTATGTAGGCGGTCCTTGGTCAAGGAACTAGTCGTGCCAATCTCTCTGAACAATAGGAAAACCAGCCCAGCCCTGGCAAGGTGGATAACAAATAGTCTGCGCACCTGGTGAACACTATACAGTAGACGTATAATGCAAATAGAATGCACTGAGGCACCTATTGCTGGAACTATATATATCGGATACAGGATGGACGCACTAATTTATAAGATTGATTGCAAAGAAAGTAGGACAGCTTACCTGCATATTCCGGATAGTAGACAAACAATGACGAAGAATAAAGCTCATTTTGGGCTGACTTGGGAAAACTATCATTAAAAATGCCTTTGCAAATAGTTGGCGATGGGTTAGCCCTCTTCGACCGTGATTTCGGCAATTGCTCATTCGCTAATTGACGTTGTGTGGCGCTGTTGTTAGTTGAAGGCTTCGACTTCAACACATTTTTGTATGATTCGACGAGGTAGGCTATTTGTGGGACCGTGGCTATGGCTGACTTCTTGTATGGATTCAAGTTGCAGAACGTGACAGCTGGGAATGGCTCGTGGTTAGATTTGATCTACAGCCAAAGATTATAAAAATCAATAAAATGCACAATTTGCGAATATGACTCCAGCTAATCTTATTCAAATACAAGGCCCCCTATCTTAACTGCGCTCTGTGCATGCCGATGCCAGTGTGTCCTACTTACCTTTGTGACAACCGAAGTCTCCTTCTTGTTGTAGGTGCTGACAAAAACTCCGACGAAAGTCAACAGCGTTACTGTAGCTGCAACTGTTAATAAGGACCACAAAACTCGGCCTTTCACCGTCTTCGCAGTCAGCGCAAAGTTGAGGGGATCGATAGAGGTGATGTCCACTTCATTCTTTTGCAATATCTCTGCCTCGCTTCTCATTGCTAAGGAGCGGTTACTTCTGCTTTACGTATTTTCACCAGTGCCTCAGATTCTTATTATTTAAAACCTTTCTGAAAGGAAAACTTTCTGATTGTGGGCCAACTACTTCTGATCATAAGTGGATTTGGTGGTACGACTTGACTTAAAATGTGCGACGAAGGACCCCCGCAATATATCCCCAAAGGCAGTATCAGCGGTATACTTTACGTATACCTGAACCTGTGATGCCAAGAAAATACAGTTGCTTTGTTGGAGCCATCTCCGATGCGTGCTAGCTACTCTACACTAATAAAAAATTTTTGACACAAATGAGCAACAGCAGTGAGCATAAACCCCAGTGCAGCAGCACACTCAAGAGGGAAAGGACGAGTGACGTATTTTAGAACGAGTACAGAAATCAGGACATGCTAGCTAACGATAAGATATAAGCCGGGAAGATAATCAAACTGATGGTAAGATTGATATGGTTCTTAGCTACGCCTTCTAGCGATTCTTCCTATTCGCTCTGCGCGAAGTGGTAGGAATCGTCTTCTTCCTTCTAGGATTTCGACCAGATGCTCGAACGCCATCTGGTCGTTGACGAGCTGATGGTAGCCCTTGTGCCATCATTAGGGATGGCGGATTTTGTGTCGAAGTGTGCCGAACTCATTATGACCCTTTTATGACCGCGGACAAGTGATTGACGTAGACAGAGCTCTATTTTTTATAGGCCTAGTCCTATTTGCTCGGCCAACTTCGTATTATTCTCACCCTGAAAGTTTCGTCTGACGCGTACTGTATTCATGACCTGCTCTCTTTTATTGTCTCTAACCATAACAACACTATCGAATCGAGACCTCTTGGTAGATGATGACGGGTGTGGGCGTGCTTACGCACTTGACGCCTAGCAAAGACAGCGCCTGCTCCGCTTTTCTGCGCTGGCGGAACTACGAGTACATTGGCTACTTTTGTTCTGTGCGCCTAAGAGCTCCCTAGTTAAAAGACGTTCCCTCCAGGATTTCAGAAGTGAAATTCTCTCTTCATATCCGTCATTGTCACGTTCTGTCAAAGGGGTAGTTCTGTCATTTTATATGGGGGATATGCATTTAGTAGGACTCTTTGTAGGGGGTCAAAAAGTTGAGAGAGATCGAGCCCAGGATGCAGGACGGCGTAAGTGATCAGATATGGATATAGCGATATCTGATCTCTCTTCAGCGACTGCAAAAGGATGTCATTGTTGGTGTAAGAAGGGTTTCGGATATCGACTTAGAGATTCGAATCCGACTCGATGAGCGGGATATCAAGCGAGTGATGCGACATCGATCGGATGATCAGATATCGAGTTATATGCTGGTAGTGGGCGGCTTATGTCTGCCACGTTTTCTGTCATCGTTTGTTGGGAGGGTGTTGTCACCATCGTGCCTGATAGGCCATGGCGAGTGGGCGAGAATAATCGATGCTCTCCCCTGGCTGTGTCGCGAACGCGAGCAAAGATCAAGGTTGTCATAGCGTAGGAATGCTAGTGATGTAAAGTGAGAATGTAAAGGTGGTGATAGAGGATTCTAGAGATGATGAGAGTGTCGTTTCTGGGAATCGAGTGTACGGTTCATTATCAAGTGTGTCTCCATAATATACTATATTTAAATCAAATCAACGGGTGATTCCGTCGTCGCAACGTCAATTTCCACTGCGCTAACTATCGACGACAGGCTGCGAGATATCAAACCCTCGGATTGATGTTTCAGACGTAGTTATAGTCGTAAGACTACCTGCTTCAGACAGAGTTTTTGCCCGGTCGACTTCGGTCGGCAACCTCGCTCCCTCAAAAACCTAAAAAGCGCTGTGATTTTTGCTTGAGGAGAAAAATGAAGTAACTTTTTTATGAAGACTTGTGGGGCACAGTCGTGTGGGGCTACGTAGGATATTAAGTAAGATCAGATTTGGTAGTAGAGTGGGATATCGAGAGGGGGTACATATTCCTCGTGCTCCAGCGAGTGATCAGATTTCTACAAGGGGATATGGTATGGATATGGTACGAGCGCTTGGACTTCGACTTGGTGATTGGATATCGAGCTCGAATTACACTTGAACTTGAACCGAATTCAGTGATTTTATTAGGGGCAAGTCAGTTCAATGCACACGAGTCCAAAACACAAGCTACATTTCTAGTCATCAAACGTTCCAGAAACTTTCGAATTTAAATTTCAAATGGTGTTGATAA
>JASANH010000840.1:0-11879 GCA_030248295.1 Mesodorylaimus sp. YZB2_4 | reverse complement strand
AAATTTCTGAAATTTTGTGGCATTAATTTAAAATAATATGCCATTCCTACTTAGAAAGATAACGGAAAAATTTTCAGTGATTTTCATGGCAAAGAAAATTCTCTTCAAAATACACACCACTGGAGCACGATTCTGGCCCATGTGAGCAAAATGGTGCCTATTCAAACAAAAACTTACTACGCGCAGCGCATTATGCATCTTTTTTTTACGGAGTGTATTCTGCTGCACAGTTCCAATTGACACGTTTCGAGGTACATAGGCTTTTTGTCTCCCCTCCGCGTGTGAGAGTTGCGAATTTTCAAAAAAGGACGTCAACGGGGCTTACGATCTCGTTGTCTTTGGCCAAGCGGCCATCGGCCAAGCCTGTGTTGTGACTGGAGGTAATAGTGAATAATTTTTTACCTATCGTTTATTTGAAAAATGTGCTTGGCGAGTGCAAACAGACACATCCTGAGAGCCAATTCCACGTTTGTAGATTATGGATTAACTATCATTCAGGGCATTCCAGCATCTTCGCATCATGCCAAGCACAAATTCGGTAGCTGTACCCTAACTGCGATCTAAATTGAAAATTCGCGAAAGATTTCTTTTGTTCTAAAATTGGCCCAAAATTGCGATTGCGCCGCCCTAATAGACGTTTTCAGAGTGAGCAAAAATTTGAATTCTCTTGATTGACTGCCCATGACAAGTTGAAACTTGGTGAGCCATCTCAATCGGCTCACTAATTAATAATTGGAAACGTTGGGGCGATTATAGTTTCGAAACTCATTTTCTAATTTTTAAAGAGATTTCTCCCTTTTTTTGTCGGCGATAAGGTTAGTTGAAAATATTGATTTCTGTCATGTCAGCCATTATTTGCAAAAGATCACGCACCGATCAGCTAGATCGTTAATTCATTGTCATCACCATCCTCAGTGGGGGTTTTGAAGTTTAAGTGTCCTGCACTCTGATGAAGTTTGGCTTACAATTTTATGTTTGAGTTTAGTTTAATACTGCGATTTTGCATGTGCAATATATTTCGTACGTACATCCTGAAAAAAGACCCAAAGCGGGACTCGAACCTGCACCTTGTAACTGCTTACTGGTATGTATTATCATCGCGGCCCCCTATTTTACACTTTCTGTCACTGTTCGCACATTGCGGCAGCTATTCTTCATCAAGCATCTCGCTTGAGTGGTCAGTCGCTGAACGGTGTCTTAAAACAGTGATCAATAATTGTAGCAATGGGCGTCATGATCGCTAGCGAGTCGTCGGCTTGGTCGACTCTGGACAATGGTCAAGTCCGAGTTATAGTCTTGATGATCATCGTATCTTCGATGGCCTCGCTTTTTGCTTGGACGATTTGCATGTGCTGCGGTGCCCAAAAGAAAAAATTGAGTGACGACGACGACGACAAATATGTGCCGTGAGTGCGAAAAAGTTTTGAGATTTCTGTTTGGCGTGCGCTTCACTCATTAGATTTTTAGTTAGGCGGCCCTCAAAGCGGTGGTCGGTCATCTGAGGAAATCAGATTAAGATTCTCACTTTTGATGCCATATACTCTATCATCCCATACGATTCACAAGTTTTGTTTATGTAGGCTTCCGCCGAGCTCTGACGAATCGGGGTCGAAGAGGTCATTGTGTCAGACTCCAACAGTCGCTCAGTCAAAATCGAAAGATAGCTCTGATCACCTCTGAAAGATCAGATCACCTAAGCCTGATCTGATTGCGTGTGAGATAGGTCAGGCCAGGCCCGGTTTGGGTCGAGTCGAGTGAGTGAGTTGTATGACTGTTGACATACAGCACTGTAGGCTGGCTGGACAATTGGCCTGTGCTTGGAGGCCGGGGCTTGGTCAGTCAGGTCAGGTCTTGGTCCTGCCAATTAGATCGCTTTTGCTTGCTTCCTTTTCTTGCTTCCTGCTGGACCTGAGGTAGGGGGTTTTTAGAGGAAGGGTTCAGGGTCCTCACCAGCCCAACAGGAGGGTTTACCCCCCCCCCCCCCTTTCCCTCCCTTGCCCATACTTGAGTACTATCAGCTTAACAGACCAGGCCGTAAAGCACAACCCAGAATGTTTCGATACTCACACGAAGCTGCCGAATTTTTCTGGGACTGCTTGAAATAGGGACGTCCAACACGGCTTGATCGAAAGGTTATTGGTTGCATCAAAATTTGTCAGATCGATTTTACATTTCTTTCCTTCAATTGTGTTTACCTTTGATTTTTAATCGAGGACGACACCCTATAAAACAAAGCGAATGGATCACAGCAAGCTTGTACTAGCTGGAGATAAATTGGCTGAAAAACCCATCTGACAAAATTTAGTCTAACTTTTCCGCTTTCGAACAAGACCATTCCGACTGCAATCCGTTGAGCCGTTCGGTAATGCGGCGACAGCTGCTGGGAGTACTGTGGAGTGCAATGGCAAAGATGGCGCAAAATGGGAGAGATGTCTGCTAGGAGCAGGAAGGAGGCTAGGTGCGTACCCCGCACGCGCGGTGTTGGTGCAGCGTATCAGCTAGTGCAAAGCGCCTGGCTGTGATGGACCCGTTATCGTCCACCAACCATTTGGACTTGATCGCCTTAAACGCCTCGCGCTTGTCTGGAAGTACAGCTCCTTCGAGGGTGTCAGTACTGAGCGCCAAGTATGTCTGGAATGAAAAATTTTTTTAAATCGCGAATAAAACAGACGGAACTGGTAACTTACAAAGTCAGTGTCACTTTCTAGCAGTATCCATTTACTCCAATCACAGTATTCGAGTAGAACGTCATAGATAAATGACAGCGCCCAAAAGACTCAATTTCTAAATATCGAAATTTTAAAAATTTCAAAAATCTTACTCTTAGCTTGGCAAGTTGATACACAAAGGACCCGATAGTTAATGGCGGGCCGAATCGTATCTTTTCCTTCCAACTGTGCACCTCGTAGCACTTTTCAGGTGACACCACAACAGTTCGAGCATGGTAGGGGCTATTGTGCATCTCTATCGCTTTCTGCCGATCGCAAAATATGACATCAGCAGGCACGGTAGTGCCTGCTTAGACCAGCCAACCAAACGCTTAATGTTGAAGGACGATTTTCGCCGGCTAATAACTCGAGAACGGGGCGACGGAAATTTTTGATTTTTTGCAAACATATCAGAATCGGCCGAGTCTACAATCGTGCCAATTTTTATCAAAATCCGTCAAGCCGTAGTCGAATTCCAGAATACGCGATATCTTGTTCAGGGGGGAGAAGACGAGGAGGACGAGGAGGAGGAAGAGGAACAACATGTGCCTAGATCAACAACCAGAGGTCGTACAGTTGTAAATGGTAGTTTTTCTGGAAGCTGAAACTTTCGGACTCTGCCTTTTGACGGTCATTTCTTTTAAGCTTCAATTTTCGAAAAGTTATTCCTTAAAATACTCACTGTTTCAGCTGTTTTTGTCCGTCGCCCGTCAAATACTGGACGGATTTCGATAAAAATTGACACGGTTGCAGATCTGACTTATCTTGCAAAGCTTGCAGAAAATCAACTTAATCGGTTCCATCATTCTTGAGTTATCGACTTTCGAAAGTTGCTGGTGTTGGTGTTCCTGCTTTAGTTTTCGGCGCGGTGTTTAGAAACATCAACTGAACGGGTTGAGGCGCAGCGCCATTGAGTGGCTAGGCTCAGCGGGCTCTAGCGAAGATGAGTTTGGTGCACAGCAATAAATTTGCCGATAATAAATTGAGAATATGCGAACGAATATAAATGATGTGGAAAGAGTTTCCGTGGTCAGGTCATGTTCTACTGTATTAGATGTGGAGGTAATATTGTTGAGAAAAATTCGAGCTTATAATAACTTGACAACGTTGCGTATCCTGAATTTCAGCTTCTGAGGGAACAGAAGTTCAGATCACCCCGAGCATGACCCAGTTCTTTTTAGGCTTGCTTCAGTCTCCGATAGATTGCCCCTTTTAACATGGATTAGAGCATATTTTGTTTGTGGCAGAGAGTGGCTTTTCAATAGCATTTTTGTTTTCCGACCACGAGGCTCTCAGTTCGAGTTTAGAATGGTTCAGAAGTTTTGGTTTTGGTTGTTGTTTCTCGTCTTCTCACGGTACAGACAAACGTTATTGCGAACAAGGAATATGAGGGTGGCCCTCGACTTTTTGCCCAGTCAGAGATAAGGTTTCGATGCGTAAAAGAAGTACTTAATTTGCTGTTTTACTTGCAGCCTGTATACGTATCTTACAGCCTGCAGCTTGTTAGTACATTTCCGAAAAATCTGTGCATGTCGTCAGTGAAAGTTTCTGACTAGTATGAAATAATCGAGCGGTGAGGTGTTTTGGGCCAAAGTAGTTTGTAGCAAAAAAACGATAATCGGTTTCATTATTTCCAAAAATGTCTGTTATCACAGACTCAAAACTTTTAGACCAGGCAATGCACACAGTGGAACCAGGGCTTCGGATGGCTCGTCCACTCGGCCACTGCTTAGCGCAACCACGGTTTAGGAAAAATGTCTGAGCAGAAGCTGCTTTTCCTGCATGAATATCAACGGGACGACTGATCGTGGAACGAGCAGAGGATCATGTAATCCCGTGCTTGTGGTCCGCATAGTGGGCTGGGGGTGTCTAACTCTCGGGCTGACGTCTAACGTGGGGTCTAACTGAAGCACTTGCTCGTATTGTTACTAGGGGGTGTTCGACTCGCGGCCAGGTAAATCACTTCTGTCATGTGCCCTTTCCTCCTTGAGTGTGTCATTCCTGATATGATAAATCATGAGCATTGACATAAAGTTGGAAAAAGGCAAAAAGATTTTTCAGTGTTCATCTAGGCTCAGGCATGTAACGATAAGCAATATCATTTTGCTCCCAGCGCCAAATCTTCAGCATGCAGTATGCAGGCTGCTTGTGTGGAACAGCACAGCTGCCTTTAGGGGAGCCTGTCTGAACAGCAGCAGTACATACACTAAACACAAGCTTTGTGGCTTGGATGCTGACATATCAATGCATACATATAGTATATGTGTGCGAGCAATTACAAGCTGTGTGCAGTGCCTAATATGTTGGGGCACTTCCCCTTTTTCTTGTGGCCGAGTAGACCAGCCATCCTAAGCCCTTGTTTCACTGTATGTATTGGCTTGTCTAAAAGTTTTGAGTCTGTGATAACAGACATTTTTGGAAATAATAATCATGATGGGCACGTAAATTTGTAATCGTCTTTCCATAGGCCTAGAACGAGAGGTGGAATTTAAGAGTTCGAGTTGAGACATCATGGGGGCTCCGTGTGCGGCGGTGCGTCGCATCCCTCCTCGAATTTTCGTCCCCTCTTCCAAGCAATGTTGGAAAATCGGCTTTTCAAATGTAAACAGCATTTTGGGCAAACGTGAAGACCTGAAAGGTGAATTGTTATCTGGAAATTATGACGTTTTTGGTGTCGTCGAGACAAAAATCGACAATTCCGTTTCTGAAAGCGAAATTTCTGTGTAAGGATATTCTATTTTTTGACACGACCGCAAGAAAGGTGGTAGAGGAATTGCCTTGTTCTACAGTTCTTTCATTTCATCCCATCGTGTCAGGAGACCTGATGATTTTGGAATTGATCCAACAAGCCTCGAAATACTGGCCGTTCATATCAGCACTGATGATTCGTCAGTTATTTGCCTTATCGTCTATATTCCGAAAACAAGTCGGTTGGCTGTTCAGAAACTTGAGGACTATATATTTCGAGCGTTCCATCGACAGCTTCATCGACTTGTAATTTTTGGTGATCTCAACATCGATTTGTTGAGTAATTCGCCTGCGAAAACAAGATTCTGCGACTTCTTGGCATCCATTGGTGGAACCCAAACTGTAAGCGAGCCGACTCGACTAAGCAAGTCGCTGCTCGACTTGGCGATTATTGGTGATCAAGATCGACTCATCTCCACGTCAATTTTACCGCCGATTTCTTCATCCAATCACAACTCGATCTCGCTGTCCGTCTTGGGTTTTGCGGAAAAGCGCCCGCTTGATAAGCAAACGATTTGGCAAACGGCGATTTGGCGACGAGCTGACTGGGATTTGGTCAACCGGAAGCTACTTGAACGAAATTTACTCATGCTTGAACAACTGATGCGTGGTCGAAAAATTCCGCCAAACTTAAACCAATTCCTTAGGATGAGAAGTACAAAGAATTTTTGAGAAAAGAACCAAACTGGCAGTTTGGAGACGACATGTACGTCCCTGAAGACAGTATGTATTGTCAAATCGTTTCCGGCAATGTCTTTGGATTCGCACAAGTCGACTGCGATACACCACAACATCTACGGGAAAAATATTCCGACTTTCTTTCCATTTAGTAAGCGGTGATGTTCAAAATTCAATTGCACCCAAGTTTCTTTCTTCTCTTTTCAGTCAACAACACTTTAGTATCGATCGATGATGTCGGCTCTTTTATGAAAGATATTTGGACCAATTCTGGTCAAAGGACAAGACCAAGAAAGGCCCTGATCGGATCGTAGTGGGCCGAGGGGATTTAGTTAGCAACGCCCATGATCCAATTCTTGGCTTTGCACGGAATCGTCATCTCCAAAGTGCATCAGGTTGCCCAGTCTGACAAGTCGGCTGCTTTCGTCCATTTTGGCCAAGAGGTAACACTTTGGTAACGCATTCCATAACATAAAAGTGGACAGCTCAAATGATTGCATGAAAAAGTTTGCTCGAAATTTTGGAGTCACCAAGTGATGAGTGGCAGTTAAACGGGAACTCCTTCGAAGACCAGAAAAGGATCGATGAATGAAATTGATGGTCGAATAATCATGTTGCCTATGATAAAACTTGTGAAATCAAGTCAATTTCAATTGCTTGCGTCTGTCAGACAAGCGAGGCCATCCACACTTCGAAGGCAGGTCGATGGGATTGATAGACCAATCGTTTAGATAGATCTTGGCTGCTAAAAGCTGATAGATCCTGGCTGCTAAAAGCTGATAGATCCTGGCTGCTAAAAGCTGATAGATCCTGGCTGCTAAAAGCTGATAGATCCTGGCTGCTAAAAGCTGAGACCTTTCGAGGTTCTCCACGTCCTTTTTGAGAATTGGATCGTATGCACATGAGCCATATTCGAGAATAGAACGAATATGCGACTTGTAAAACAGCACCAGTGACTTCTCTGTTGATGTGCCGACCAAGTTTTCAATGTAAAGCACCCAACATCATTCCGGTTTTCGGGGAAATTTCCTGAACATGATCTGAGAGTTTCATGTCAGACAGGAAAGTTATTCCTAAATATTTTACTTTGTCCGTGCAAATAATAATCGGCTGGCCATGAACCATCACAGCTGGGTACTGGTCAATATGTCGACAATTATAACGAAACAGAATAACTTTACACTTCTCGGTGCTCAGCTCTAATACAATTTCATGTCTCATGTCTCATGTCTCATGATTTACTGTTCCCAAAGCTACCGAAGTGCACTCCACTGGGACAGACATACAATAAAATACTGAACATAAATTACCAGGCGCAAACACCTACATGTCACATAATCCCAATTTTAAAAGCTGAAAGCGACGAAAAAGCAATGTCTTCAGGCAAAGCATTCCATAAATTAAGAACCGAATGAAAAAAAGACTGAGTAGAAGAAACAGTTCGATATTTTGGAATGATGATATGATGACCTTCAGTGAGGCGCTGACTGTATCAAAGCCCACTGTCCGCCTTGTGCAAGAAGCTGGAATTTCCCCAGTCGTGTTGGCCGTGATAAAACTTGTAGGATTGGACGAGTTTGAGAGACCTTCTCCGCTCCGCCAACGATGTCCAGTTGCATTTGGTAGGAATATCGGACGATTTTATGGACCAATCGTTGCAATACATTCGGGCCGCGAGGAGTTGCGATTTTTCCAATTCATCGATATCTTTTTGTTGTATTGGGTCGTAAATACAACATCCGTAGTCAAGTACTGACTGAATGCACGCAGTGTAGACGGTCCCCATAACTCCTGGGTCGACGTTCCGGCCGAGTTTGCGTCGTAAAGCCCCCAACATCGATCTGGCCCGTCGGGAAATGTTCGAAATATGTTCCGTAAATTTCATATCCGCCGTAAAAATCAAGCCAAGATATTTGACTTGGTCCACGAAGTCGATTGGTTTGTCGCGGATGACTAAAATCGGTAAATGCTCCAATTTCCAGTAATTGTAGCGAAAGATCATCGCCTGAGTTTTATCCGCATTTAATTCGAACCCGATTGTTGTTAACCATTCTTCGTCAATTTTTGGCTGACAAATCCGCCCCGCTTCCATCAAATTTTTGAACGGAATTAGAAGAATCAAATCATCGGCATAGGCAAATAACTTGGCTCCTCGAAAAGTCTTTGAGAATTCCTCTAGCACCGGATCAATGTAGGAATTGAAAAGAATGGGACCAAGAATTGATCCCTGGGGTACGCAGGATACCACATTTGTCCTGTTGGATCGCACCCCCTCCACGACCACGAATTGTGATCGATTCGATAAATAAGAATTGATCACATTCAAGATTTTTGGTGGGACTCCGTGATGATATTGAAGGCGGCGTAGAAGAGGGACGTGCGGGACTCTATCAAACGCTTTTTTCACGTCCAAGAAAATCCCCACAACGTTTCCAAATTTTGAATTGTCCAACTGATCGTGAATATATTGCGAAACTGCAATCAGGGCGGAATTCGTTCCACGTCGTTTTACAAATCCGAATCGATTCGGAGAACTTTGAAGATGGGGGCGAAGAAGATGTTGAATATGCCGTTCACAGATTTTGGAGAGAATCGGCAATAAGGATATTGGGCGGAAATTATCGATCGAATGATTCCCACTCGTCTTAGGAATCGGAATTACCTTCGCCGTTCTCCAATTCGTTGGAAACTGACCCGACTCCATTATTCGATTAATGAGAACCGAAAAGGGGGCAGAAATCGACTTGGCAATATTTTTGAGGATCGAAATCGTAATTTCGTCGTCTCCAGGCGCAGAGTTCGATTTCAATCGACGTATTTCTTTTTCAATAAAATCGGGCGATATCGAGTAATCCGAGAAATCGTCGTGATCAGTGGATGGTGGAATGAATGTCCCGTAATCGCCTTGGCTGAAATTTTTACAGAATCGGTCGTTTAATTCTTGCGCTTTCTCCCTGGAACCAATGAATAATCGGCCAAAATTGTCTTCCAGAGGCGGTATCAATTTATCCTGATCTTCCAATCGGCGATAATTCGACCAAAATTCGTTGTTCGTTGCACAGTTCGTAAAACTGCTGACAATATAGGATGATTTGGCTTTCCGGATTTCTTTACGACAACGCTTTTGGAGCCCGATGAAACGATATCAATCTTGGTCATGACCCGTTGATTTCCAATTTTTGTACGCCTCGGTTTTGGCTCTAACGAGGGACAATAAATCGGAGGACATCCATAATTTTCGAGGAGCCATCTTGACCGTTTTCTGAGGCACATTGTTGGTGATTACCTCAGTAATTGCCGCCATAAAAAGTTCCGAAGCCACGTCTGTAGATGGAGCATTCGTTAGCTGATATAGAAGATTCTTCGCCGTAATCTCGTTATTAATTTTCTGCCAATCCGCCCACTTGATAAGCCAAATTTTCCTTTTATCGGGAGGACGATGTTTGGGACATCCGGATAGGGAAACCGTAATCGAATTGTGATCAGATGTCGCAATAGGGGGACAGATTTGGGTGTCGATATGTCGATCGGGATATCCAATAATCACTAAATCCAAGAGGGATTGCCCAAGACGAGTCGGCTGAGTGACGGTTTGAATGCCCCCAATCGAAGCGACGAAATTATGCAAATTAGTCCTCGCGGTGGTTGCAGACAACAAATCGATGTTAAAATCGCCACAAATCACCAATCGATCCAGTTGATGAATGAAGGCCCGGTGTAAATACTCCTCCAGCCGATTGAGTGCATCAATAGAGGTCTTGGGAATATACACGAAGATGAAAATAACTGACGTATCCCCACTTCCAACCGATATTGACAAGGTTTCTAAATCCTTGGAATCGATCCCAAAATCTGACGACGATTTCAATTTATAACAAGGAATAAGTGAATTATAATAAACCGCTACTCCACCGCCGCCTTTCACTCGATCATGACGAAAGATCGAATAGCCCGGAATAGAAATTTCGGTGTCTGTTACCGATTTATCAATTTTCGATTCAACAATTCCGTAAACGTCAAAATTACTGGAAAGAATTTCGGCTTTCAAATCTTCACGCTTTCCAAGAACACTGTTGACGTTAGAAAAACCAATTTTCCACTTTTTACGGTTTGAGGGGGTAAAAACACGTGTTTTTACAGAGCCGCGCCCGGCCCGACCGCCCGCCATCCTCCCCATCTCAAGAGTCCCAAGTCTCAAGAGTACAATTGCTTGTAACCACTCGTTGATAAAATCAACAATAGTTTGACAGATACGAGATGCATCATTTATAACCTTCATCTTTCATCGGGTCGAGAAAGCGCGCCAAATTCAAGCCAAGCGCATTGGTGCCAAAATCTTTACGCGTACCATGACTGCACCCATCCCCCTTTTCCATGAAGCATCCAGACTTCGCCCGATAAAATGAATTAATCAGCATGTTTGTTTTGTTTGTCACAGACTTTCTTGCGTGGGTCTGATTCTAAGGCGTCAGACTTTCACTTGATTTTCTTGACGGCTAGTCGGTTCTCTAGTTCTGCATTTTTCGTGCTTTCCAAATAAGCAAAAACCCTGTCACGACTTACGTTTGCGGGTAAGGTCCTAGCCCCGACAGCTTCGAGTTTCCTTGAGGTCCCACCCTTTATGCTTTTACGGTCTCACAGAAAGCTGTGCCTTTTCCATTTCATATGGGTGGTCATTGCATCTAGCTAGCCGAGCAGATTCATACATTTTGTTTTCTAGGATCGCCAATCCAGACGCTGGAACCATTTGCGGGATGACAGTGCGGACCGACCATCGAGCGCGGCACTGCTTGGGACGGCACGGCTTGGCGGGATCAGGGCAAGGCTCGCATAAGAGCCTATCGAAATGGAGCAGCTTGCCCCCAAATCAAACGATGGCGAAAAGAACCAAAGTAAGTGATTTCTTGAATTGACGATTTGTGCATAGGCACAAACCTGACCTATGCTGACCTATGCTCAGTATGCTGGATCTGCATACTGAGCATAGGCCAGCTTAGTATGCAGATCCAGCTAAGCCTCCTTAGAGCATGCTAAAAATTGAGTTGAAACTCAGGCTGCAGCTAGACCTTATATATCAGGGGATATGGACGTAACCTTAAAGCAGTGCCGCATTCTCTTTTACTACTTAGGTACAGGTACTTAGGTTCTTAGGCCAGCTGATTATGTAGTTCAGGCTTCTACGCGCATGATAAGAGCTGGGTGGAGACTACCGATATGCTGAGAGCTATAGAGGTAACCTTAAAGCAGTGTCCACATTTTCTTCTTGTTCTCAGTGCACGTATCGACTGTTTTAGAGAAAGCTGGTCGAAGAAACAGCCACCACCGCTGCCCCGCTGCCCCGCCGTCTCCCGTCACCACCACCATCGCCAGCAGCACCACCACCGCTGCCCCGCCATCTCCCGCCACCGCCAGCAGCAGCAGCAGCATCACTGCTGCTCCTCCATCTCGCGGCCCGCCATCTCCCGCCACCTCCCCCCACCACCACCAACGCCAGCAGCAGCAGCACCACCGTCGCCGAGAACCGCCCACCGTCGCCAAGAACGCGCAAGTCGATGCGGCGTTGACTAGTATTTAGCGCTTGTGCGCTGAAGCTGAACTTGCGCCTTTCATGGATGACCCGTGCTTTGTCGATTTCTAGCCGTTGATTTGGTGTGTGATGTCATGTTCGACAAAACAATATAATAAGAGTTAGAAAAGAAAAGATTCGACAAATATAGCCTCGCTCCTTCAGGTCACCTGAAAAGA